>VUQG01019751.1:0-11692 GCA_015106755.1 Etia nguti | reverse complement strand
CCTACCTTTCTCACCCTTGTAGCTACTGCTCCTCCCTCCCCCTTCCTCCTCCCAGCACACACACCTGATTACCCCTTTTTAATACACCAATATCCGCAGTCTGCTTTTTTTTCTTTCTCTCTGGCAGTAGGTTGTATTAATTTCACTTTGCTCATTTTATTCTCCTTATTTAACGGACGCAGCGGGTATCGGCAAGCTGTGCCCTCCTTTGAACTGCTTGTTTTAAAAGCTACCTAAACGCGCATACAGATGTAAGCTGTAGCAATGTCCAGCCTTAATGACATGGGTATATTATCATGCCCCAGACGACAGTTCATCACAGCTGTTCACACTTTCCCCCACCTCTTACTTCCACATTCCTTTAACACGCACATACAAATCATTATGAGAGAACATATGGAAGTAGAAGAAGGAAGCATGGGTGGGTGGGAGAGAACCGTGCCCCCAGAATCTTCAGGATTTACCCTCTTTTAGGATTCCTGGGGAGCTGGCTGGACTAATGCGGAACAGGGGTATCAGTGGAGGCTCTGAAAGTGGGACTGGCCATGACCCTCTTCTCCTTTAACTAAAGAGCGAGACAGAGAGGGAGAGAGAGAGAGCAAGCTTCCCTAAGGAGCGGAGAGAGCTGAGACGCTTGATAATTCCCGGTGCTTTCCCGGTTCCTATAGAGGAAGGGGGCCCCTCTGGATTTGTCAGTTGTGGCTGCAGCTGTCTCCGGGCAAAATGGACCACAGTGGACTTGACATTTGATCTCTCTTCTCTCTCATTCTCTGTGCCTTTTTCTTGTCCCTTTATCTTGCTCTCTTGCATTAACTCTCTGTCTTGCACCATCATTCCTTTCACTGTCTTCACTTTCTGTCTGTGTCTCTCCGTTTCTTTCTTGTTCTCCCAAGAGTGTTTCCAGACAGAGATGGAACAATTTTTAAAATGTACATTTTTAAAAAATCCCATCCTTGCCTTTTGGTTCATTTATCCTTTGTCACCCAAAACCCATAAGAAGAAGTTGTTGACAAAGATCTGCAGAAACAAAAAACAATCTGGAAATATTGTTACAATCGTGTTAAGATGCCCAAGTTTCTGTCACCTCCTGTCAATTGTTTAAATCTGTATAAAGCGAATTAGTCACTTTTCTATGGTTCAGGGATTTGAACTGGGACATGTGTTTTTACAGAAACAATGTACATTAGACTCTTTCCTTTGTCTTGACCCAGGAAATAGTCTAATGCACCCTATGGGGTAAACTGAAATGGAAGAGTAATGAGACCAGAATGCAGTTGATCAGTCTAGTCTCCGCTTATCTACACCGTCTTCACAGCTGTTGAAGTTCTCACAATCATGACTACATCTGACGTCATGACTTTGATAACTATCACCATTACCATCATAGTTTTTCAGAGCTTCCTTATTGTTCTTATTAACAAGAAAATATTTTATAGTTAGGGTTCAAATTGAACTAATAATAATAATACTATAGTATATATTATGATCTATTACAAGGCCTTTAATATTTACATTACTGTCTTGTGTATATGTATAAAAAATGTTGCTTGTTGTTGTATATGAAAAAGTCAAGTTGTAATTATTAAATTATTCCATTAAATTACATGTATTTTTTTATAAATACATGTAATTTATATCAGCTTCCTTAATTCCTCAACTTCCTTGCACAGCCTAGTTATGGTGAGTCTGCTGTATTCAACATTTTAACAATGACCCTGAAGATGAACGCTCGAGAGATGTCATAAATCGCTACAGGACACAGGACACTGTGGCCCATTCAGACGTTCACATTGTTCTTGGTCAAACAACCAGTGGAAATGACATCATTCGCAACAATCAAAGTATGATATAAAATAAAATCTGATACAGCCATTACAACTATAATAAATTATACAAATCGTGTAGTGTAGCTTGCTGCTAATATTTTTTATAAAATGCGTCAGTATTTGCAATATCTGAAAACAGTCATGAAAAAGAAACTATTTACTTGTGGAAAACAAGAGTATGTTTATGATTCAGTAGTAATTGTTTCTGGATGGCTTTATCAGAATCTCGTATCATTGAGGTTGAATCATTGCCATTGATTTTTGTGGGTATTCATGTATGTACAGCTTTCTTAAGAGAGGTAAATTTCAGCAGAGCTTTAGTTGTCAGACCGATGGCTTTACGTTTGACTCTTTGGGTATGCAGAGGAGTTCACGGTGACTGCAAGGTTCCCGGGGCCTTTGGCTGTAAAACAAGCCCAAATCATCACCCCACCACCACCGTGCTTGACAATTTTCATGAGGTGTTTGTGCTCATATGTTAAATTTGGTTTTCTCCAAATGAAGTACTGTGCATTATGGCCACATGACTCCATTTTGGGCTTTCATCTGTTCAAAGAACACTGGGCCAGAAGTCTTGTCAGATTCTACTTTAATTGTGTTTTTACTGAGAAGAGGCTTTCTCCTGGTAACCTTTACAAAAAAAAGTCATAGTTACCATAGTTTTTGTTTTCTAATTTTACCATAATAAACTTTGACATTTAACATACTAAATGATTCCAGTAAAGTCTGAGATGTGTTTTAGAGTTTCTTTGTACACTGCACGGCCTGCCTGTGGAAGCAGTAATGTTGCACTTTGTTTTTCACAGGACTGCACAGTATCCTGTGAAAAAAACTTTTTTCCCCCCACATGACTGTATATTCACAAACAGCGGCACATTACTGTTAAACATTTCCTGTATTTTTACGGTAATTTGTTACAGTGAACACAACAGGCAAATTAGCCGAATGAAAATGTGTTTTGTAGGAGACCGACTTGCTGTTTTATGTGAGTATTCTCCTTTGCTTTGAGTAAAATTTAACCGACATATTAGTGCCTTTACCTGAGAAAAGCATCCCAGTGCTCTTTCATTCTCAAGTAATTGACCCACTTTGTCCATATAACACATCTGGCTCCCAGAGCCGCCCTGTAAGGCTCTGAGTCGCTATAAAGTGAAACACCATCCATAAAATCTCCATTAGAGCAGTGCTGCCTGGGGGTCAGTGCTCCACTGTAATGCCTTCACACATGGGGTTAGAGGTTAGTGCTGTTGACATTCCTTCCATGACTGTCTGATATCAGAGTGATTGATAAGCCAGAGAGAAGCTCTGGGAGGTACACACCCTCTCAGCTCCTGAACTTAAACATTTATGTTTAAGTTCTGCGCCTTTCAGCCTATCCGCCCTTGCCTCTTCTTCTCCGCCTGTGCATCTTGTTCTCCCTCTGTCACCTGGATGTCTGGTGGATCTCCAGTGAGGCTTTAGTGTCACACGGGGATTGACCTTGGAGACATTGTAGCAGAGAGTGTTTATCTGGCTTTCCTCTTAGCTAAACCAGATAAAAGAAGAGAGCTGTGATTGATCGCCCACTCTTCTCCTGAGCCTTCATAGGTTTTCTGTTAGCGGTTCCATGTGAATGTGAGCTACAGTAGAAGGCTGTGAGTTACTGCCTTGTCAAATTCCACACCTTCTGAGTGCTGTTGGCCTTGGAGGCATGGTAAAGACTTCTACCTGTGGACAAGTACATGAGTGGTAAATTTCTTTATCTTTTGATACATTTCAAAGTTTTACTGCTGACAGGAATGGGTGGGAATGGTGACATGCAGAATGTATTTTAGCCTCCTCCCCTATCAAAACACAAGTTAACAGGCTCTTATTGACAAATTGCAAAAGCAGATAAGAGTCACTGATCAGTTCCAAAACAGAGCTCTTGGAAAATACTTACCAGTAGCTAAGTGGAATGAGTCAGTGTGTACCTGAGGTGCTTTCAGATATCTCTTAGCATCAAGATGGACTTTTGTTTGAAAACAGACAAAAGAGAGAACAAAGGGTTTTTCTTTAATCTTTATGCAGGCTGTGTAAAATGAGGATACAATTACAGCTTTTATAGACACTTGTGACTTACAGTAAGAAGACAAATGAACAAAGCACACCCAGATTTCCCGTAGGCCAGTCAGTCATTAGAGCCCACTCACAGTCCAGCTTATCTTTCCTAATCAAATACTCTAACCCCACAAAATCACATGTAATTAGAGGTTCTCCATTTTTTCCAGTTCCTCTGGGTCTAAGCTCTGTGAAGATAACCTTCCTCGCTGCCGCTGTCTCTGGTGTCTTTGAGTAAACAAATAAACAAACAAAGTTGGAAACAGACGGGCAGCACCAGGGCGGGCTGGTCAGGGTTCAGTCACCAGGGCAACGGGATCCTGCCTGTTAGTTTTCCCCCTGGGAGGTGTGTATGTGTTGTGGTGGGGTGACTTGTTGTTTATTACTATAATTTGTCTGAGTGGCTCTGGAGAGAGTTCTTTGAAGAGGGGCTGGATGAAGCCTGGAGCGTGCCATGCTGTGTCCGGGATTTGGGCCCAGTGTTCAGTTCATCTAACCCCTGCCTACACCCAGCCTTCACCCAGCCTCCACCCATTCTCTAATCTTCCTCCGCAATGCTTTACACTTCATCCCAAACCCTTCTGGTTCTTCGGGGTCTCACAAATAGAGAATTCTTCCCTGAATTAAATCGCAAATTGCAAAGCTGGCAATTGTTCTGCTGCAGGAGCATCAGTGTGTTAGGTTATATTCTCAAACTGATTGGAGTGATCTTGTTTTAGAAGTAAAGGCTAATTCATGTGGTAAACCCCCACCCCCAGCCAAAAAGAAAAAAAGAACATACAAAGGTTTGCTTTAGAGACCAGTGCTAAATTCAGTGGAAATTCTCCCTTTGGTTTAGGGAGTTTCTTGGCTGCTTTTTGCCCAATTGCTGTGTGGCAACAGCTCACCAACCCTCAAATGTTAATGAAACACTGCCATGTAAAGCTCCAAAGGTTAAAATGTTTGAAAAGAACTTTAAAAAGAACTTTAAACATCTATTTGTCAATGATAAAATGTGCATCTGCTGTAGCTTTATACACTGGTCTAAAGAAATGTGAACACTTGACCATCACACTTTAACACAAAATCAGTTAAACTTCAAGGAACCCAATTTGTCCAAATAGAAAGCATAAACGATTGGAACTCAAATTCACCTGCTTTGGCGTAAATGGCAGTGATAACAAGTGCACTAGAGAGCCAGCAACAAGAGAACCTCTCCAAAAGGGAATAGTTTTGAATGTAGTGGCTTTCGACCATTGCTCTGCCCTTATTCCTCTGAGAAGAGTTTTGCTTTTTATTCATTTTTGTTTCTCACTGCCGGTAGCATGAATGGGAGCCCATTCAGGTTGCACAGGTAGTCCAGCTCTTACAGGATGGCACGTCTGTATATGATGTCACAAGAAAGTTTGCTATGTCTTCCAGCACAGTCTAAAGAGTGTAGACAAGATAACAGAAGAAGGGATGTTACATAAAGTTGGCAAGCCGTAGAAGGGTATCAACCCAGCAGGGAGATCAGTATCTGCTCCCTTCTGTGAGGAGGAACAGGAAGAGAACTACTCATGTGTGTGTTTCTGACTAAATTTTCAGAAACAGGGACCATAAGGGGCCTGATATACTTTTAGTGGGTCCTCTCCTCAGAGACAAGCTCCATGCAGCTTGAATGGGATTCATCAGTGAACAGTTGAACCGGTGCCTAGTTCTCTTCACAGATGAGAGCAGGTTCATACTAAGCACATGTAGTAGCGAAGAAAGACTCTAGTGAATGTTATGCTGCGCACAGCAACTTCCAGCATGACATCAGTAACAAAGGCTGTGATGCCACTGACTGGCCCTCATGTTCCCCAGACCTGATTCCAACGGAGAACCTCTGGGACTATGTGTTAGTGCATGTCATGCTCCCAAAGAGCACCACGGACAAGATGCTCATTCATTCCTTTAATCCAGGTCTGGGAGAAGATCCCCCAGGACACCATCTGCGGTCTCATCAGGAACATGCCCAGACGATGTTAGGAATGCTTACAGGCACGTGGGAGCCATAGAAAACTACTTGCCGGATCAATCTGTGATTTCAGTTTTAAGTGTTAATTATTGGTATGATTTTAAATCCAGTCCAAAAAGGGTTGATGATTTTGGTTTCCACTCATTGTTCTTGTGTTATTTGGTTCTCAATATATTACACAATTCTTGTTGGTAACTTGAATATTTCATTCATCATGATCCATTGTGTGATTTAATTGTTCCTTGAGAGTTGTTGTTTTTTTTCAGTGTAGTTTTTATGTAAAAACAAAAACAGGCAAATTCCGTTTTCAGTTCAAGTTTAAGTGTCAGAAGATCTATAAATAAATGGCTGGTGGCTGTCTGCATGTTTTAGTGTGTTTGTGTTCTGACATAGGAAGCCGTCTTATGCAGCCCAAAGCCATCAAAGTGCATGGCTGTCTGTCTCCTGTGTCCACCGTGGGTGGGTGGGGGTCACTTAGTCCCAGACTAAGTTTAATTGGTGTCAAGCAGGCCACAGTGAAAAGCCATCAGAAAGTAGGGAAGCTCAGTGAGACAGGAAACCTTTTATAAGGGGACTTCCTCCATCTGCATGACTCTGTCCCTTTCTGTCCTATTGTCTCTGCTCTATATCCCTGGCTCTTAAAATCTCTCACCACCACTCAGCTTCCATCTGCTCTCTTCCTCTCCCACTCACTCTCCACTGGCTTCAAACATTCACTATTTACCACCTCCACTCCCACTCTCAATGCTCACTCTCTCTTTCTCCCACTGTGGTATTGTTTTTATGTCTGAAGGCTGTCCTTGGGTAACTGAAGAAGTTTGTCTCTGGGGGAAACCAGTGACCACAGAGCCAAACCGAGCCAGAGGGCCTAATGATGAGAGGACTTCCTGACAGCTACTACTACTAATACAAACAGACACACGTAACTAGTCATAACATGAAGCTGATGCACTAAACTATATTTTTACGTGATTATTCTCAATGCATTATGTAGGAGACATTCAGACAGCTTTCTTGTAATCAAGCTTTTGTATAAGTTCAATAAGGAATGTCTGTAACCACTCGTCTGCCTGCTTTCCTGGGTGTTCGGCTACTTTTCTGTTTACATGTCTACCGCTTCCCACGCTGTCAATCTCAATACTGACATCATAACTCTAGTCCAATCATCTCCTCCCAGCCTTCTTTGAGCTAATCAGCCTCCACTTTGCATGGTTTAAATATTTGCTCTCCGTCATTCTCCCTTTCAGACTGTCTTTTATGCAATCCACCTCCTCCCCATCTCCACCTAAGACACCTCAGCCGGTGCTCTATTCAATCCTCAGTCTTTACCACCATCACCAGCGTCTAGACTCCAGTAGGTCCTGTCCTAAGTCCTGTCACTGCTGGGATTCCGTTCTGCTATTATGGGTTATCAGAGTCTAATCTCCAAATACATTTCTCTATCTCAATAAATCATGTTCAGTTCTTCCAAGTGGTCTCTCCTTATTGAAATTTCCCTAAGTAGTCTTCAGGAATAGTTCTCCAGGCTTCTTGAATAACATTCAAAGCTCTTCTTTGGGTGTTGGCTGCTTTTTGTTCTGTTTCTTTCAAGATGATCTCTTGTTGAGGTTCAGGCTCTGGGGAGGCCTATCCATGACTATCCAGGTATGTTTTTACTGTATTGGATGTTTGTTTGGGATCATTGTAATGGTGAAAAAGGGAATCTGTTGCCAGTGAGACACTTTCCAGATTGAATTGCGCAGTGGGTCAAAATGTGATGGTACTTTTTTGCATTCATAATTACATCAATTTTGACTATGCAGCTCTAAACCATGTAGGGGGTTGACAAACAAACAGATGACTATAGCCACTCATTATTGCACTATTTTCCTGAATCATCTATACCTACTGATGATGAAAAAATTTGAATTCTTCACTTCATAAAACCATTCCCACTGGTTTTCAGTACAGCTGAAGAACACGCATCTCTCAGGTCCTGTGTTAGGTCTTTGCTGAATTTTTCCTCTTTCTTAGTAACATGATTTTCAAATACTGTGCATCTGATATAGAAAGGTTTTCAGGCTTGCCGCTTCTTCTTTTGCCCTCCACTTGTCCAATTTCCTCAAACGTATGCCATGATTTGGCTAAGAGCTCTTTGGGAATCACATTGTTGGTGCAAAACACAATTTTATGCCTGTCACCCTGTATTATCTTTGGCATTTTTTGTAGATTCGGTTAAATAAATGGAAACAAATTGTGTATTTCGGTGTTAGGCTTATAGTAAAAAATTGCCTAAAGATACAATTTCAGTTGGCTATTATGTGTAGACACAACACTACTTCACCCTTGAGTTAGGTCCCTTTTATGCTTTACTGATTCATAGGTCAGTGATTCATAGGTTTCATAATGTTAAGTGCTTAACAAACACAACATTTGTCTCAAAAATGGCCAGGTACATAGATTGGACGGAAACAGTCTGACACCTTGGGAACAAAACATAAAGAAATAAAGGGTGGTACAAAACTTTTACACATGTATGCATGTATGTATTAGCTGAGGTTTAAAACGTTAAATTTCAGTATAATATAAGAATTGATGTTAAAGTGATTCAGCATTAATGGTTAAACGGTCTTATCAGCAATGCATCTTTTATTTCTTTTCAGCACAAACACTTTTGCTTATATGTACACAAACCCATGAACACAAATAAAGATAATGAAGCAGCTGCATTTCCCAAGTGCCGGCTGCTGTGTTTTGTCAGCAACTTTAACTGTAACCGTAACCTTAACTGTAATTACTGTTGCACAAGAGCAACCAGTCAAAGAAAACATCTAACTGCAGTGTACACAGCTTTTCTTTTTATGCATACGCTTATCTACACAAGCACACCTGGGCACACCTGCCCTTCAGGTATGTGTATATATACATATATATATATATTTTTAATACAGTTCTCTTACTGTTTTTATGCTATGATTTTACTTTCAGTATCAAGCATGGATGTGGTACATAAAGAAGTACTTTCTTTTTGTCTTTGTTAATGGACCTGTGCCAAAAATGTTATAGGGAAGTCTCTGCCACCCTTTCGGAGAAATATCTAGGAGGGTGCCAAAGACCATGGGAGAACATTCCATTCTGTGCTGGTAAAGGTACGTCACAGCACATTGAAGTGCTGGAAAAACCATATTTGTTGCAGGAACCAGGAAGCAAAGAGCGGGAGCAAGTACAAACTCATCCTGACAGCTAAGCAGCAACGGTGGACGCCTAACTGCCATTGTGATGAAAGTACGCACAAAGTTCGTTTCTTGTTTCATGACAAGACAAGCTCACACACTTCTAGTGAAACTATCTGAATGATCTGCTTAACTGACGGACAGAAGATACCTTTAAAAAAATCCAGCAGGTTTTTTGGCCTTGTTTCTGTAACAGCTATTTAAATGAAAAAAGGAAGCATCCCTCTGTTTATCTTTGAACCAGACACTCTGCAATCAGCCGTTCTGCCAACCTGTGTCTCTCCTATCTTTGTTCCCTTTCACTGTCATTTTTCTTTTTATCAGACTCTTCTTTTTGTTTTCTTTCAGCATCTTCACCTCCTCTGCACCTCTCTTTCTGACACCCCCCACCCCCACCATCCTCCCCCTTTTTTCTTTCTCTCTCTTTCATTTCATTATTTCTGAATGCAACCCTTTTTTCTAAGTCCCTATTTTTTTTCTTTCTGCCCCCCACCACCACTACCATCACTTCTTCTCCGCCCCTCTCTTGTTCGATCCCTGACTCAACTTTCACATTCCTGGAGCATTCCTGTAGGATTAGCCTTTAGCACTCTCAGGCTATGCAGAGGCCACAGCCCCCCCACTGTGATGGTGGCAGGCACTAACGGACAACAGAGAAAATGTGTGTGTGTGTGTGTGTGTGTGTGTGTGTGTGTGTGTGTGTGTGTGTGTGTGTGTGTGTGTGTGTGTGTGTGTGCGTGCACTATCCTCTCACTTTCTTTCATCAGAGGCCCCTTCCTCTGCCCGGCCTACTGCCCTGATTCCACCGTGCTCAGTTTCCATCACATATAGCAGCCTTCAGGTCCCATTCCCAGTGTCCTAAGAGCCTTTATTCAATAAATGATCAAAATTCAAAAGTGCTAGTAATATTACTATTTACTTTGTGTACAAAATAAATGTTGTGAAAAAAACTGCAGGTCTCTCCTATGACTCAGACATTTATCTGAATTTGAAAGGATGCAAATGCTGTGCTATCAGTTTTAAGGGTGGAAATTTGTTAAACAGGAAAAGCATAGGTGTCAGGCATAGGCTCTTGCACAGAAGAACACACATTTTAAAAGATTACCGTTATAGCAACCTAAATGCCTCCATTGGAAGTGCTGTGCCTCTTTCCAGATTAAATACTCTTTCTGGCTACCAGGTACACCTAACTCAACTTGGTGCACTTTTAGGTAAAGTTGACCTGCTGAAGTTCAAACTGAGCATCAGAATGGGGAAGAAAGGTGACTTCAGTGACTTTGAACATGGTAGTAGTGGCTAGTGCCAAATGGGTTTGTCTGAGTATTTCATATTGACTTAGATTTTCCCACACAACCATCTCTTGGGTTTATAGAGAATGGTCTGAAAGAGAGAAAATAACCAGAGGGCAGCAGTTCTCTGGCAAAAATGTCTTGTTGATGCCACAGGTCAGAGAGGAAAGGACAGACTGCTGTGAGCTGATAGAAAGGCAACAGTAACTGAAATAATCATGCGTTACAACCAAGGCATCTTTGATTGCACAACATGTCAAACCTTGAAGCAGATGGGTTACAGCAACATTTTGGGTGCCACTCCTGTCAACTACAGTTCACAAAGGCTCACCAAAACTGACCAACAGATGGTTGGAAAAATGTTGCCTGGTCTGATGAGTCTTAAATTTCTGCTGTAACGTGACATTCAAATTGATGGGTAAGAATTTGGCATAAGAACATGAAATCGTGAATCCACCTTGCCTTCCATGAACAGTTCAGGCACCTGGTGTTGGTGCGATGGTGTGGGGGTTATTTTTTTGACACATTTAATAGTTTAAAAGCCACAACTTAACTGACTATTGTTACTGACAGCATATCTTCTGGTGGCTGCTACCAGAGGGATAATGTACCATGTCAAAAAGCTCAAATCATCTCAAAAAGGTTTCTTGATTTGACTACAGTGACTTCACTGTACTCAAATGACCTCCACAGTCAATAGATCTCAATTCAATAAACTACCTTTGGGGTGTGATGGAAAAGAAGATTTGCATCATGAATGTGCAGCAGGCAAATCTGCAGCAACTGTGTGATGCTATCGTGTCAATATGGACCAAAATCTGAGGAATGTTTCCAGTGCCTTGTTGAATCTATGCCACCAAGAAATAAGGCAGAGTTCCAAGCTGGAATTATAGGGAGCTTTTCTTGTTCTTCCAATTCCGACAAAAGAGCATGCATGGAATATAACAAGCATGAAAATATTAAGTCATCTCAAGGAAATACGCATGTTCTAAATAGGACAAGTGGCTGCAGACATTTCTCCACAGTAAGAAAATCAGTACATTCTGTTTTTTATCAGTTTTTACAGGATGTGTGGTAGTGGCTTCACCTTGTGAGGTTATTTTCTTTGTGTGTGTGTGTGTGTGTGTGTGTGTGTGTGTGTGTGTGTGTGTGTGTGTGTGTGTGTGTGTGTCATTGTTGCAAAATGTGGTCCTCAAAACTACTACTACTGCAGGAACTACCTCAAAGGTGCTCTTGAATTGAACACTGCAGCTGTGTTATGAAAATGTAGGCCAAGCTAGAAATGGGTAGATGTGCCAATGGGTCCCC
>VUQG01019748.1:30634-75553 GCA_015106755.1 Etia nguti | reverse complement strand
TTTGCAGCCCTCTTGATATTTGCAGGCCTCTGTGATGGGCTTCCGACTGTATCTTTGAAGTTGTTGTTTACATGGACCCCAGGCAGAACAAAAAGATTGAGAGGGACTAATCAATAGTTTTGGTAAAGGAAGGGGGAAGGAGGGTGATGTCTTCTCCCCCAAAACCTCAAAACTCCTACTTTTCCCTCAGGCAGAGATGATCCTGGTTTAATGAACAGAGTTAGCTGAAAAAAAAACTTAATGTAACAGAAATATTGTATTAAAGGAATAATAATTTTGGGAAATAGATATATAGGCTTTGTTGACAAGTCCAGTGCTTCTTTAATGTCTGTACATAAAAATTAAGCTGGAGCAAGGATTTGTAAGCTTTGATTAAAATAGAGACCGAAAACACTGAAAATAAAACTGACATGGCTATGGACAAACGGAGGCAGGTATTAAACGAAGTAGCGTCTAGAATTAGTAGCAACATGAAGCATTACTATAGCTTTTCATGCATATGGTACATTTCTATGTCTGAATAGATAAAAGATTATTCTATTTTTCATCAAGCAGTATAATTACACTTCAGGATCAGATTTAAGTCACTGGTGTTTCTCTGCAAGAAACTTTGTAAGTTTTAAAACTTATGCAAATTTTCTATTTTAGTAAGGCTGACATGGTGAGTGCTCCTCAAAGGTCTTTCATTAATGGAATCCAGCAGTCTGAATATATTGACATGATGTGACTAGACTTTCATGTAGTTGTATGAGTTGGTGAGCAGTAACTCTTGTCATCAAAGATATTAAATCTGCAGCGTCAGATTTAATGTGACAGGGAGCTGGAGGATGAATAGATCAGCAAAGAAAGGAAATAAAAGACTGCAGAATTCGTGTCTAGGCATGGTGCAAATATGGGATATAAATGTGCTTGCATACTCTGTTCATGTCAATAACTGTCGATGCTACCCTTCAAAAAATAGAGGTGCCTTATCTGCACCTGCTAACACTTAGACTGTATGGCCATTAGTGTGACAGGTTTCACATATTGATGCTAAAGGATGTAATTCTACCATGAGGTTTTGGATAAAAGACATCTGGTTGTGTCACTGTTGGGTTGATTTGCTTTACTAGGAAAAGCTCCAAAATTGTACCTCAATCTCTCTCAAGTAAATAGAGTGCTATTTCCTCTCCTCTCCAGTCTTCTTTAGAGCATGCCAGAAAAAAGCAATACGCTTCTTCATCCTACAGTGGTCTTCATGCACTCACCCTGCTTTCTGATCTTTTTTTTTTTTTTTATTTAAGTCCTTTTTTGAATAAGGACACGGGTGTAACATTGCTCCTTTGTTTGCTGTTTAATTAAACAATGAAAGATGTAAAACTCATACACATTTTATCTTAAAATAAATCTCTAAAAGCAGAGTTTTAAAGGTTATACTTTCAGAGTGCTGCCCTTCAGCAGACAACCAGAGTTTAGAAAAGAAAGGTTAGAGATGGGGATAACATCTCAACATGACAGAAGAAAGTTTTGGGGGTTTTTTTGTCCTGCAGACACCTGGTTGGACATGAGAGGTTTCTTGAGGGACCTTGTCCCCTTTTGTCTTTGTTGGTTTTCAGCTTTAAATCAGAGTTTCTCCAAATCTCTTCCCCTTTCCAAATAACTTAAGATACTAAGAGCAAATGTTGGAATAACCAGATTTCCAGTAGGAAGATGACTTTCTTAAATACAATCACTCTCAAGATGCCACCTGTTGTTTAACATTTTTGCTGTTTACGCTGAAGCAGCAGCTCCCCCTACCCATTACTCATGCTGTTTTAGAATATAAAACTTTTCTTATCGGCCTGAAGCTGTTCAGTGATGTTTGATCAAGTTGTCCAGCTTACCGTGGTACACAGAAGAGCCTGTGTCTTTGAGTAGGAGATTTAATATCACAATGCAATAAGGGTGATTGCTCCTCTTACGAATGTGGTGAAATCATGGGAGAGAAATTATGAGGTAAACCAGACAACACATGTATACAAAATGCAGTGTAGGCTCTCACACTGGAATAATATGAAATAAGTGTATGTAAAGATATGTCAATGAAATGTAATGTTTAGATTTTATTATTCTTATTTAGGGATGAGACACATCAAAAACGTAAGGGATGATAGGATGTTTTGGATATTCTTGCTTAAAGTGATTTGTGCACAGAGAAAAGAAAATAGGTGGTGTCACACAACCTTTAGGGAGCCACCATACTGTTATATTAAGTCTCTGAAAGAGTCCCAGTGCCTTTATATATATGTGTGTGTGTAGAGAGAGAGAACACAAAATCTATCTGAAAGCAAAACAAACTACTTGTATGAAAAACATTATAACTAGGTTTTTAATATTGTAACAAACATAAATGTGTCTTCCAAAAGCAGTCTGAACCCATTTCTCCATGATTAATTGCCACATCTGTGGATTTATATTCTTTTGTTGATTTAGGCACACACTTATTTTTCCCCATTCACTTTGTACTGGGCTTTAAAATTGTGCCAGTAAATAGAACTTATTTATGTAACGCCACCAAGGCATAAAATTTCATTAGAACATGGTGATGGTCTAGTTGCTTCTCTAATTTGTCTATTTGTTCTACTTCTAGGCTGCAGTAGATGGGGGGAGATCAATTTGAGACACCTGGGCCCAGTGTTTCTTCTATTTTGGGAGGGACTCTTGCTTTCATACTTTATGGTCCACATAGGTCACTAACACAACCTCATAATTCATGCAAATGTGTTTATACAAAAAAAAATAAAAAAAAATGCAGATATAAAATACTATAATTTCACTCTGTAAGAGATTTTTTATTTTATTAACTTTTTCCAATATTTTATTCACAATAGACTTCCAGGTTATTGCTCTGAGTCACTCTTGTAAAATAATCGGACACTGGCTCTTTACATGCTTGGCACATAAATTATTGGGTCACTTTTTTTGATTAACTGAGTCTGCAAGTAAAAGTAGTATGGCGATGTGATCACATACTGTGTATTTGTTCACTGTAAAGCACAGAATTTCTTGAATGATTCACTATGAATCTGTTATTTTCTTCTCTGATCCACTGATGCACTGACGCAACCCTCTATTTTTCACGTTTATTCAGCTGTGTGAAAACGAACTTTAATCTCAGCCAAACCGATTTACTCACAAACAAATAAAACACTGAAAAAAGCCAAACAATAACATTTTTAAGTTATCTAAGTGACCTATATTTATCATGTTTAACCTGATTAGCGAAAGACCGCGGGGGGGGGTTGAAAACGCGCCGGGAGTTCGCTGTTTTCGCCGGCTCTAGTGAACCGGCTAGCTATCGAGATGGTGGGTAACAGACGTCTCCGAAAACGTCGGAGCACTTTTGCAAATATGTGATGTCTTGATAAACTGGGCAGATATTTGAAGTTTACACAGCTACATTCTCGCCTGAAAATATCTTAAAAGTTTATTTTGTGACCCAGAAAGAGTAATAAGAGTAATATTAAAACTAAGTAGCTGCCGCCATTGTTGGAAACTGGAATTGGCTGGGCCGCGCTATGAATTCTGGGATATGGTGGGCCACGAAGCATACACCCGACCCATCCTTCAAATCTGGGAAAAAGGAGGACGCATTTGTCGACCGCATTTGGAGGAGTCTACGAATTTGGACAGCGTTCGTCGCATCGCTGTGATGTAATCGGCCTACAAATGCGGCCTCAGGAGGATGCAGCCTATGAATTTGGACACCCCCATAGAAGAGAGCTCTTACTAAAATAAAACAGGAAGTAACTAATGGAGGCTACACACACACACACACACACACACACACATAAATAGCAACTTTACACCATGGGAAACAATGGGGAAGACCAGGAAACTTACATTAAAACTAAATGCAGAGAACCCCTACAGAGTACTTATAGGAGCAAAAAGAAAACAAAGGTCAACAAAGTAAACTAGTGACTAAAACTGTGAGAACAGGAAGCTGTAAAATCCAAGAACTCCAAATAAATAAAAGCACAAAGACTGTGGGATCCTGACATAAAGGTTCTTTGTGGGTTGTTAATCACTGCTCATGTGCTGAGGATGAGATGAAAACAGCAGGCAGCTATAAATGCCCACAGATTAACATTTTTATTACAGTAATCAGAATTGTAAAGACAAAAAAGTTGATATGAGTGAGATTTTAGGAATAAGGGCATTTTCTGTAAGGTACTGAGTAAACAGGAATTACTGCTCACGAATACAAAATATGTTCCCGTGATTTATGTTGTATTCAGATAAAGATAAAGCTGGTGAGATAAAGATGGTTTGTCAGCAAGGTGGCTGTTTTCTCTGTGGGCAAATACCATGTGGGCAGTAAGATTGTTTTTCAAAAACCAGCTTCTAAACAATAGAAATATAAAACCTATATATATAGCTTTTTTTGGAAGTAAGTGCTCACAGAGATTCAGATCAGAAAGAGTAAACATCAGTTTAGTGTTCTCTACATGCAGTGGATAGTTAAAAAATTACAATCATTGATATGTAATGTCTGTAATTTTGGGGTTTTTTTTCTTTTTTTTTTACCTTAGAAACTGGAAAAACGAAAGTATGTTAATTTCAGCATAACGTAACACTTAAAGTAAACTGTCCAGAATTATGAATATTAAGACGGATGTTAACCTTGGTTGTGGTTTACTGAGATTAGATTAGATTAGATTACATTGGATACTTTATTCATCCCCAGGGGAAATTCACAAATTCCAGCAAATCCTCCCTTCTTTCCTTAATGTATATAAAGTAAAACTCCCTTGGTTTTTCTCAGGTTTTCCATTTGTCTTTATCAGCAGATAAGTCAGTACAAGAATGAAGCCGCTTTAGTGCTTCTCTGGCACAGTTTTCCATTCAAAACCTTTCTGGCAGCATCATGAGTGTTATGACAGCCCACTGATGGCCACTTTGTCCCCAAAGCGAAAATAAACAATTCATTCAACGCACAAGCGTGCTCATTGCACATTCTAGGGAGTAGGGAAAGCTAATAAAAAATCATTTGTGTGAAGGATGCATTAGCGTGACTTTGTCTGAGTGAGAAGTCTTTGTGTGTATTCGTGTGTATACACACACACCATCTGGTACATTTGATAAACGAAGATAATGATAGTGTATGGGAATATCTGCATGTCTGCATGTGGAGCATGGTTTAGGAAAGCCAATTCCCAGTGGCTGGTGTCTGTGAGCCCTAAAACACCCAGTGTCCTTCCGAATCCTTGTCTAGATGCAAGCACAGCAGATGCAGGGCGCCTGCTTCCATCATGGACCGTGATCACTAATACATTTGACCTGCTGACTGTTCGGTCAGGGCAACAGTATTGGCTGTTAGCACTTTTTACAGAAGGACTTCTCTGATACCATACACAGTGTTCTAAGCATTTTGTTGCAGTCCTGCCCTTAGGCATTACAGATAAGCTGCTTTTACAGGGAGAAATATTTCAAAGAAATATAAAGTTATGTCTTAAGGTCCCATTAAGTATTTGTACTAAATATTGTTTTTCTCAGTGTCACAAAGTTTTTCTTTCCATATTGTTTTAATTGGGTTTTGCTGGCCCGTTCTCTCACTAATTTGACCACAATCTAATCCTATGACTCTTATAACTAAACCTTGTGCAGTGAGCCAAATAATCACTCAGCCAAGTAATAACATCTGAATATTAGAAGTCCTCCTTGAGTTATTCTGTTAAATGAGCTGCCATTACAGTGCCTAGGAAACTGAATAATTGTTGAGCAAAGTGACTTCTGGGCGTTTACTGCAGTTACCTGAACAATTTTTTTTTTCTGCCACTTTGCAGAAACAATCTAGGAGCCATGTCCACAATAGTGTGGTTTAAACTCCTCCTACTATATACAGTGTAGAAGAAGTTGTTTGTACAGGGATATGTCAACCTTTCAAATGTTCCACAGGGAAAAACTCACCAGATACATGACATTTGTGCTGCTGGTAATGGCTTCTGATTTATGCTTTACACCACCGTTACATAACAAGTGTCACAGAAGGTAAACACTGCTTGATGCTAATCGAGTAGACGTTGAACACAGACAATCATTGCGCTCCTATCATCTGTAGAAAACTCCACGGCTTTTTGTCGCTTACAATTTGTTATTTTACAAAGGTGAAAAGTGGGTTTTGACAGCAAGTAATATGTCCAAAAAAGTATCCTGCAAACATGTCTATTTTTAAAAATAATAAGTGTCAAATGTACAGAATACTTGGATAAATCACTGCAGTGAAGTTGTATTAACTATTTTGAGCAGTATAGCTTAACAATGTTTTAGTTCTCTCTTAATTGATCCGTTTCTCACATAGCAGCTATAGTTTTGCTTCATTTAACTGTTTTTTTAATTGGTGCTCTTTGGTCTGCAGTTTCTCTTGGTTAGAGACTTGTAAGAGAACTGCTTGAAAATTGCTGAGCTCAAAGCCGTTGTATATTACAGTAACACATTTTTCACTTATCCTACAAGTATGGGTCAAGTTTGTGCTGCCTGATTAGCTTAAAATTGATTTGAACATTGTGCGAAGGTTTAGCTTAATGAAAATTAAAGGTTTTCTGCATTGTAAGGGTTTCTGACACTTTCTTAAAAGCCTGACTCCTTTTTTCTGTCATTTTGCTGTATACTCTCAGCTAAGCATATACTCTAAGACTTTAAACATGTTAACAATCAATGACATCCACTATCTTTTTGCCTTGCCATGTTCTCAGGTGACAAAGTGATTAGTATCCTGATTTAAAATGTGCAAAATAGCCATGGTAGTGGTAGTATGCCTCAGTCAATTAGTTGGTCCATCTCTATATGCTATACTACTTTTTTTGGGCCAACCTAGGAAGGGATAATGAGTCTACATACGTAATCCTGTTATGTTTGCACAGAACCAAACTTACGATGCCATTGTATAAGGGATACCACAGATGGCAGAAGAATGTGATGGTGAAAAGGTACAAATACTCTATAAAAGACACAGAAGCACATTCAAGCCAAAAAAGGGCAAGAGCAAGTCCAAAAAAGCAAAAAATGAAAAATAACCTTCACGGCTCAAATTTTCACTTATTTATTGGACTCCCTGTAACTTTTTAATAGACTGCAGTAAACATTTAATCTCCCATCTTCCTCACAGGCAGTTTGCTGTCATCATCTCTGTGCAGCAGAAGGCCCCAACAGAGACATTATTACTGTTGGTGCACGGTGAGTGTTTGTATTTTGACTGGTCATTTTGCATTTTCTGTAAGTGCTGCAGACTACGCAGAAGCACAAGTCTGCATCAGCAGGGTATATT
Source organism: Etia nguti (assembly GCA_015106755.1). Classification (NCBI taxonomy): domain Eukaryota; kingdom Metazoa; phylum Chordata; class Actinopteri; order Cichliformes; family Cichlidae; genus Etia; species Etia nguti. The sequence continues at coordinate 68,265 of VUQG01019748.1, read as the reverse complement.
AATGCAGGAGGACTGATGGCACAGATGCCAATTGCTGGAACAGGTGGAAAATATGAGACGCACTACAGAAAACTGCTGAAAACCATCTGTGCTTGCTTTGTTTCCTGTTTTGACATTTTCAGTTCCTGTTCCAGCTGTGAAGCTTTTTTTTTTCTGAGCAACAACACCCAAAGTTTAGGAGAAAAGTGGAGCCAGCAAAGGTATAAATTTTTATGGCGCTGTGTATCCTGAATGTTTATCAGTGAATGAGTTAAACATGGTAAATAAAATGCATACCTTATCATTGCACTTGTTCTCAAAGTTAATTTTATTAAAGCCATCCATTTTCCAAATAGCTTCAGCATCATTAATTAAAAAACACGCATGTGTGTGGAGGAAGCTAGTGAGAATCGAGTCTGGCACGAGGAGACCATGAAGAAAGCGCTCAGCAGATTTGAACCCAGGATCTTCTTTTTGTGAGCCAAATGGACTTACCCCTTCACCAGCCTTCATAAAAAGGCAAAACATTTAATTGACAGTTATTCTAGTATAAGATTGCTTCTTTAACAGTAATGCAAGGGTTTTAAATTAAATGTAGGTATTGTCTGATGTTCCTCCACAACTTGCACCCCTAAACAGACAAACACACATATTATTTGGGATAGTAATTGTAAAATGTAATCCATTTCTCTACCATTATTTCAGGAGCAACCAAAGGGAAAGCCAGACACCCAGTTTTCTTGCAGGTGAAATGGAGCTGGATGTTAATGGATGTTAATCTGCATCTAAATTTGTACGGCTAATTCAAAAACCCCCATAGATGTATACACTTACCTTGGTTCTGCTGTATTTTAAATTGGACAGTGAACACAATTTAGCAGCTATTATACTTTAAAGCTAGGTTTTTAAATGCCATTATATAAGACTCCAAAACTAAAGAAAACCTCAGTCTGATAAATTAAAGTGTGAAGAATATTACATTACTATTTGAAGAAAGTCTCTTGTGATCACAAGCAGTGTTCCAGATTTTTGACACAGTTTAGCGAATCTAATTTAGAGTGTCCCTTCATTCTTTTAAAAGGCTAAGTTCAGAGAGACAGTAATAGCTTAATGTGAGACAAATTACCTGTTAGTAATATCTTGAGGCCAGAGTTACCTCCAGTGATTTTTTTGGGCACAAAATATTATTGTATTGTCAAGCCAAAATTCAAAGATGGCCACTCAAATTAAATTGTATTTTTAGGCTTATATTGAGCAACCGTAGCCACAGGGATGTTCTTGATCTGTCATCTGTCCATGTGGCCCACCCTCTTCTCAATATCTCGGAAGCACCTTTAGGGATTTCTCTGTGATATCTAAAACATAAAAGACCAGCTTCAAATTTTAGATATCATATGAGCTGTGTATGTATACATTACACTTCTAAAAATGTCAGTAAAAAAAGAATCTGCAGCATAACCACTGAGACCCCAGTTACCAGATGGTTGTTAGTGTATCTCTTTTATCCATATATAATGGCAGAATGAATTTCTTCATTCTCTCTCTCTTTTTGTAAGTCATATCATTTATGATCTAACAAATAAAGAAAGGAAGTTTAGGCAGAAATAACTCTCAGATATAGCTGACTGTGTGTCACAGAGAGCAATAACTGGAATGTGATCCATTTAATTTATCCGGCCTTACATTTGCCCTCTGTGATCTTCAGTATCAAGATCATGAGCTATACAGTGAGCAATTCGTATATCTAAAATGACCAGGAAATTTAAGAACCTTCTGATTTCCTTTTTGATGTGCACAAAGTACATGTACAGCAATCTTATAGCAAATAAAATGTCTTTCTTTTATTTTATATGTCACATATTTATTATGAATACAGCTAGATATAATAGAATATATATTTGTCGTATGTGTGTTTTTAAATGAAACTTTGACTATGAACCTATAGTAAAAATGCTGACAGGCAATACACTGCTGCAGAGCTTGTTAAATGCCAGACATGGCTGCAGCTCTTTCAGCAGCGATTCAGCAGCTGTGCTACCACTTGACTTTAAAATGTTTCCCTGGACTGATACTTGTAGTTGCATGGACATATCATAACACTGTAAGCAAGTTTTGATATAAACCCTTTTTTGCAAAGTGTAGCGACTACACAGAAAGTTATATAGAATTTTAATGAAGTTGTTTTTTGAGCTCTGCACAACGTTAAATGCAAAGGCTGTAAAGTCTATGCAATGAAAAGTCTGATGCTAATTAAGAATTATATGTTTCTTAAATGACTGATAATCAGGGGGTGATAAAAAGGGATTTAAGTATTAATGTGGATTGTACATTGGGAAAAAGTTCCAAACATATATTTTGATTGTATGGAGAATGCAAATTAGCTGGGGCTTTCTTCATACTGACATATTGTCTTGTAATTAATGGGTTAATTATTAGTATTTTGAGACAAAAATAAGCTACCACTTTGCTACCATAGTTGTTGTTGATAGCTTGAGGGTATTTAATGTTAAAACAGTCCAAAAACTACAGTCTCTCATCCTATAGAGCATACTGTATGTAAAACATGTCTCCCACACTGCAAATTACTGTGTATATAGCAGAGCTGAACTGTTGCCAGCTACAAAGCCCAGGGGTCAGCAGTGAACATGAATATTATTTTGAAATGCGGGCTATTTCAAGAAGGTTGGCCGCTGTTAATGGTACACGTCCCCATGTTTTGTTTGCCTATCTGGTCTGAAATATGGAATATTGAAAATAAAAAATTGGACACTTGTAATTAAACTTTTAAACTTTTATCCAAAGTTTTGAGATTGTGTCAGGCTTTATTGAGAGAGTAGTGCTCGGTGCTTTGAACCAGAGGTTAAAGGAAGGACGAAAAAACAGGTGCTCTGTGGTTTGGCTTGTTTTCATCTCATGCACATCACAAGCTTTTTCTAAGAGAAAAGGCAGAGAGACTGCTCAGCTGGGGCTACAAGACATCTGTGAAGGTTGTCTTTCTTTTTATTCTGGCTTCCCCTCTATTTATTTCTTTTCCTTTTTATATCCTCTTGTACTTTATATCAATCCACTATCCTGTATTTTCCACATAGCCTTTTATCTCTCTGTCCAAAACTCTCTCTCCCCCTCTTCTGTCTTCCACTAACAGCATATTTAAGCAATAGCGAACACGGAGTATGGTTGTCCCAATAATTCTTATGGGTTTCCTGCTCTCAGGGACACTTCTCCACTGTGGCATCTCTTTAATGGAGGCCCCAGGAGCTTGAACCTCTACCCAAACAAGAAAGGATTTATACGACCAAGCTGAGGAGTGATTGCGAACGCAGTCCCAGCATTGTTCAGTCCCACTGGGCCACTTCAAGGGCAATAAAGATGGCAGCCTGCTGACAGTGAACATCTTTTTAAGTGGATTGCTGTCCTTTTTCCCTTGCAGCTGAGGGCTGTTTTAGGGGCATATGAGTGAGAAAATAAAAGATGTGTATTAAACTGTAGTCAAGCAATGTCATAGCATGTTATTGTCTCACAGATTGACACTACATTGCACATCAATTTTTGCTTAAGCACCGATGTCTTTGTGAAATTTTGTGCAACTTTACCAAAGTAAAATTCAGAGTGCAAAGTTACATCACCCTACATTATATTGCTAGTTATTCTGTGTTTTTCTAATGAATAAAACACCCACTGAAATCTTTGCATGGGTTGGTTGTCAGCGCCATCATCATAATGAACTTGAAAGGGCGGTGTTTATTCTAAACCTTAAACAAATCCATTCATTTAGAGCCCTGCTCTATTCAAGCACATTTTTAAGACTAAGAAAAGGTGACAAATATTCTGAACAATCATGCTGTGCCCATCAATTTGGAATGACAGGCTGGTCTATTTTATAATGGTCAACTTTGGGTTGCCAAGGAGAAGAGGCCAGTCAAATCATCATATTCACTGCTATAGCTGTTGTCACAGTGTGGCACCATAGTTAACAGCCACTCTTTTGCTTCCTTACACCCTTCATTAGCAGAATTTTAAATACAGTGATTGTTTCTTGCTGAATTATACCTTGTGACTCACAGCTTTGCCTACAAAATGTTTATGCTTATCAAAAAACCAGACACTGCGTCATGGTCAGTGCCGTGTCCTTAGCTTTTTTCTTTTCTTTTTTGCTTGCATTTCTATGTTTCCGTTAAACACTGCCTTGTGTTTCTGATTTTGTTTTGCTTCCTCTCATTGTGTTTATTTTTCTCACTTTTTCAATTGTCACCTCTGCCCTCATTAATATCACCTCTAGTGTGCTCCTCTTGTGTAGTTACTCTGTGTGTTGCCTTGTCAGTTGTCAGTTTGTCTTTTCAGCTGTTTATCTTTAGTGTAATTCCCCGCATAACCTCCTCCTGCGTTTGTTAGTTTTTGATTTTTTTCTGTGGATTTTTCTTTGTTGGTTTTTATTCAGACTTATCTGTTCTTTCCTGAATCACCAACCACCTTTTTTGTTTGTGTGTGTGTGTGTGTGTGTGTGCCTTTATTTGGTTGTCCATTTGAAAAAAAGACTATATACTGATCAGGCATAATAGTATGACCACTGACAGGTGAAGCAAATAACACTGATTATCTCTTCATTATGGCACCTGTTAGTGAGTGAGACATGTTAGAGAGCAAGTAAACATTTTCTCCTCAAAGTTGATGTGTTAGAAGCAAGAAAAATGGGCTAGCTTAAGGATTTCAGCGAGTTTCACAAGGGCTAAATTGTGATGGTTTGATGACTGTGTCAGAGCATTTCCCAAAGCGCAGGTCTCTGTAGGCATTACTATCCATCAAAAGTGGTCCTAGGAAGGAACACTGGGGAACCCATGATAGGGTCTTGGGCAGCCAAGGCTCATTTATGCACGTAGGGAGAAAAGGCTGGTCTGATCCAACAGACGAGCTACTGTAGCTCAAATTGCAGAAAAAGTTCATGCAGGTTCTGATAGAAATGTGTCAGAATACACAGTGCAGTTTGTTGCGTTTGGGGCTGCATACCTGCAGACCAGTCAGGGTGCAAATAATGACCCCTGTTCACTCCCAAAAGCACCAACAGTTGACACATGAGCATCAGAACTGGCCCACGGAGCAATGGAAGCAGGTGGCCTGGTCTGATGAATCAGGTTTCCTTTTCTATCATGTGGATGGCCTGGTGTGTGTGCATTACTTACCTGAGGAACAGCTGGCACCAGGATGCATTATGGGAAGAATGTAAGCTGGAGGAGCGAGTGTGATGCTTCGGGTAATATTCTGCTGGGAAACCTTGGCTCCTCCCATACATGTGGATGTTACTTTGACATTCTGCAGACCCTTTCATCAAAACAGTACTCACTGGTGGCTGTGGCCTCTTTGTGCCCTGCCACAAAGTAAAAAGGAATGGTTCAGGAATGGTTTGAATTCTCCAACAAGGACTTTGAGGTGTTGACTTGACCTCCAAATTCTCCAGATCTAGACAAAAAAGTCCAATCAATGGAATGCCTTGCAATTGCAATTTAAAGAATCACTTATTAATATCTTGGTGCCAGGTACCACAGTCCATGCCTCGATAGCTGTTTGGGCAGCAAAACCAAAAAAAAGGGGCACTTACACAATATTAGGCAGGTGGTGATAATGTTATCCCTAGTTGGTGTATGCACACATTGTTAATGTTTTCAACGTCTTAATGATTTGATCATGAGAGTTTATACTGTGAATCACACATATTGTTTTTCATGAATACATTTTTTTGTATTGCAAATAGAAAAAAACAAAACAAAACATCAAATTGTCACATTTTGGTTTTCTTGAGTTCTGTACCATTCCTTGGAAGGCACAGTGACTTTCTCACTTTTGCAGATGTAAATCCCAGTAAGATCACACCATTTTTATTCATATATTGCATTCAACAGATAATTCAGTTTACAAATTGACAGCTTTAGATTTACCAGGACAGAACTTGTCTTTCCATCTGCTTGCGGTCCTAATTATCAAAGCTAAAGTATTAGTAGGTGAGATTGTTTTATCTAGGTCTCATTTTTCACCCCACAAAAACCTGGCATTTCATCAGCGGTGTGTTGACTTTTTATACTTGCTGTAATAATACTTTTAGTTTCATATTTCATATTCTTCCCTCCATTATTAATAGTCCAACCTCACTGAGATTACTTCATAAAGTAGTTAAAGTGAGCGCAAACTTCATGCGTGTAGCCAGATTTCTGAGCTTCCATCACACGAATCATGTTCTAAAAAGATTTAATTGAAATGTTCAGCTCAAAATGAGTCACTTTACTCATGTCAAAAAGTCCCCCTCCTAACATGACTTCACACTCACTGTGTTTTTCTTGTGTTGAACTGAGATTAAATCTGAGGACGAGCAATATATTCTGAGCAATTTAAAGAAGTGTCACTGCGCTGTGCAGCAAGAATGAATCACCAGTAAATTAATGGCTGTAGAGGAAAATAAAGACCGAGTCTCATGCAATTTGGGGGAAAATACATGGAAATGAGAGAGCCTTATCCAAAAGAAGTGGTGTGAGTCATCCCCATAGAAATGCCATTGAGTACGGTTTTATTCAGTATGTCTACTTTCTTTTTTCCAGTGTCAGCACGGGTCTGCATAGCCTTGTGCTTTTAGTTGAGCTCTACTGAATTCAGAGAATAATTCCATGCTCTCTTTAATCATGCTGCTGAGAAAGAAAAGTGGTGTTTTGGATCTTGAGTTTGGATCCATGGAGTTTTGATACAAATCCTTAGCAATACTTTTAGATTCTGCACTTTCAAAGAGGCTATTAGTGCAAGATGTCGGAGATTAATAAATACTGTTCTTTAATACTGCTCTCACATATGTCCATGAATTACAAAGCTAGAGCAAACAGCTGGGTGACTACAGCTGTCATGGAGACAGCCTATTTATTTAAGTAATGTAAGATTTACTAAGCAAACATACAGAGAAGCTTAATGAAACCTAGTATAAACTACAGTGCACATCATCACCAGGTTATTTAAATGTATAGTAGTACTATTACATCACCATGGTGCTGGTGCCTGTTGTCTGTTTATTTAAAGTAACTCAAAATATGTTCAGAATATACATGAGTCACTTCCTTTCTTTCTGCAAAAGCCATTGGAATATAACTGATTTATTTCTTCCATGAGATTGCCAGTGAAGGCATGTTGAGTGTAAATCTTCTTACCAAACAGCCGCTGACTGACAGGAGCATCCACTACAGTCTTTCACTCTGTAGAATATGGAAAGTACACATTACCATATCATAAGATTATAGTAAGCCATTTACAGGCTTGCAGCTTTAGAGACAGCTTCTTAAAGAACAGCAAAAATCAGCGTAAAGATCATGCAGTGGAGCTTTGAGATATGCTAAATATTAACTTTGTTGTTGAGCCCCAAAGAAGCAGGCGACGTTTAAGACCACCATGAACCATACTTGCATTTAATCGCCTGCTAACCAAAAGCTGAGAGCTGTGTGGCGTTACAAAACTGAAACAAAACATTGTCAAGCACCACTTTTACCAGACGTTATTATAAGCAGTAATTTTTTCAAAACTATTCCCACAGTTGTTGCAATTTCCATCCTCTAGCTTAAAATGACACCATTATTTATTGATGTGGTGTTTCCCAAGCTGATATGGAACCCCTCTCAATAATTAATCTAATGCAAGGCCCGGCCATGCTGAGAGAGCGGCGTGCTGCTGCTGTTGATGCTCCCACTAAAGGAGCACAGTGATCATTTGGCCCCAGTCTGGGTTATTTCCATCTCCCCGTTTATCACTTTTATTATAGCTGTGATGAAACACGGCGCGTGCCTTCATAAAGCACTTACGGGCTTCTGCTTGTTTAATACATTCCTCTCCCTGTGACAGGCCTGCACTAATCCAATTTACCCAGAAGTCCCTGTGGCTAATGTCACAGTGCACACATGCCCATGCTAATACTCTTATCACAACGCATCTCATAAGAACCCTGATACATACATGAACATGTACATATGTAAGTAAAATGGTACCACTCTTATTACTCATAAGTTTACTGCTGTTGCCACAAATAATTAATTCGGCTTTCCCAGATTCATATGAGTTTGAGCTGAGCCTAAAACAGGTTAGTGTACTTTAGCCAAACTTCATCCCACTCCTCCAGGTCTCACCATTGACGAATTAGGATGTGCAGTTTTTGAGGTCAGCTGCTTGTATTTAAAATCTTATTGTTTCAGATGTTAGCCAGCATTCATGAGCCTTGTGAAGGTTAAAACTCTTCAGCATGTGGTCAAATTTAGTCATGCACTTTATTTAACCTCTACTATAAACCTCATTCATTGAAGTATAGGCTAAATATTTTTCAGTTATTTTATAATAATTTATCAAACCCATTTGTGTAATGACACTATGATGAAACCAGTAAGAATTAGTTTATCATCACTATAAAATAGAAATTGTAACCATGATATTCACAAACAAAACATACCAAAGATCAAATGGCTCAGTGCTGTGGTCTTTCTACCCTATGTTTCTGCTGTACATCTTCAACTATACATCCTAAGGGATGCTGTCATAAGCTTTACTAAGAGCACAAAGACTGGATTAGCAAATTCCCATAACTGTTTGAGTGTCCTCCCAAGAGCAAAGAGCTAATCCATCGTTCCTCAAAGGCACTGAATGTGAGTCTAGAATCTGAAGTCTGTCGGTCTCGATCCAGCTAAAGTTTTCTCTGGGAGGGCTGATAAATGGAGCATACTCAGTGGACTTCTTTCTAAAAAGCGGGAAATGCAATCCTCACCTGTAAGAACAGTGTGCATAGAGTCTTCTCCTCAATTTTTGAGTTATATAACAGATTCTCAGTATCGCTTCAGAGGCAAAAGAAAATCCTTTTTTCTGATCCTCATCCTTTCTAGAACTCAAAAGTTGATTTCCGTGACCATAAAAACTGGTTTTGGTCTACAGCTGTCTGTCTGTTTGTCTTGAATGTTCCCCTTGGCTCACATAAAATCCATATTCATGAGATGGTTGTTAAGATTATTTGATCTCTTACATTAAATTATACCTGAGATTGCAGGCACTCTCAAATACACCTGAGCAAGCACACATGCAAGTGTTGGAGAACAGAACCTCTAGGCCATTCATTTATCCTGATCAGGGAAGACCAGTGAAATCAAATGCCAAAGCTTAATGATTTTCTCAGTGAATTTAATGTAAGCTGACAGGATAATATTAGCCCGAGCTACTTTATCGGTACAAGAATACACACTGCCATAAGATTGTATTGTAATAAGTGCTGTTTGTGCACTAGGATAATTATAATATATACTCATATATGTACTCATTTTAACTGATCATACACTGTACATCACAATATAAAGAAAACATAGTTAAGGCCTAAACTTTTAGAAAGTGGAGTTATTCTAGGAAAGTGGTTTGAGTGAATATGTGTGATTAGTTCTTATGCTTTTTTGTCTGTAATTATGCTGTAGAGCAAATTTAATTCTGACAGTCTAACCCCGGGGTTCTCCATGTGCAGCCTGTGGGCCAGTGCTGGCTCTTTCTAGTATTAAACTTTGCTCATGTACTTAATAAGAAAAGAATGGACTATTAATCTATAGTTTTTTTTAATCAATATCATACCATTATATAGGAACACAGAGCAAAAGCAAGGGGGGTTCTCTTCAGTTCAATATCTAACAGACTAAACCTTTCTAATACTGAAATATACAGCTGTTGTAAAGAAATATAGCAAAAAACCACTACAATTACAAACAGAAATCATCATCATCCTCTGAGCAGATATATGACAAACATAATGTGAATGACCACGGCAGACCCAACAGCATGAACATGCTTTGCATCCTTTATTTACACACACACAGAGCTCTCCCGCTGCCAGCTCTCCATCACAACAACCACTGGACCCAGTGCAATACTTAAGTCGGCGGGGCATGATTGCGGATGCCATGCAGGTGCAATAGCCTTCCCTGCACGGCAGTGCAGGCCACACCCCACCACATACTACAATAAAAGCAAAGCCGGTGCAGCAGTCCGTTATATGATGGCTCCCTTAATTGGCACTCAAAACGTTGAGAACTCCTGATCTCAACCCAAAACACACTTGCATGAGAGACATCAACTGGACTATAATAGAAAAGATAATTCAGAGTGGCTGCTGACAGAGGATGTTGTAAAATTACCGTAGCATTTTACTTCATCCACATTTAGATACTTGACTTGCACTGTCATGGATCGCTGTGTGCAGGCAGGAGAAGAGGACCCAAACGCAGGACTCTGAGGCAAAACGCGAACTCAAAAAACTGCTTTATTGCAGGCTCGGAAGTGATACATAAACAGAAAACTAAACTGGAGTAAACTAAGGCTCAGAATGCACAGGGAAACACACAGCATAAGGGAGAAACGACGTTAACAATGCGACAAAGGGTAAAGGCAAACACAGGGCTTAAATACACAGTGGAGTAATCAGGGAATAGGAGACAGGAGGGAAACACAGCTGGGAGAAATCAGGGCTAACGAGAATAGGGAAGCAAAATCAGACACATTCACATAAGGCATGGACCTTCAAAGTAAAACAGGAAAAATAACACAGCAATGCAAACCTGACACAGAGACATGAAAAAGGCATAACACTGAACACAGGGAAGGCATACAAACAAAACCCAAGACAGAAATCAGGAAACAATAAAGAACCTAGGGAGCAAGAAATACAGAAACCAAACAACAGAAACACCAAGTCAAAGAATACGACATACAAAACCAAAACCACTGGGTCATTAGACCCAGCTACCCTAACATGCACAAAGGCAATGTGAGCAGTCTGCTTGCCATTTTAGCTACAGAAAATAAATATATTCATGTCTTTTCAGCTACATAGGAAAAGTATGAAGTGTGTTAGCAACTGTATGTCAGTGAAAGAGGGTTACATTAAGCTAATTAATATGTTAATTCTCTGCAGTTCAGTGGGATGATATGGCAGTAATGATATTTACTCTGTGTGATGTGTAATGTGATGTAGCATTACCAATTAAGACAACTTAATAACTCTGTCTTTAAAGCCCAATTACTATGAACTTCATGAGTATTAAATCTTGAAAAAGAGGATGGATGAAAGACTTTGTTACCAAGGCCTTTTTTCGGTCCTTATGTTGAATATAAAACAAAAGACAATCTCACCACAAAGCCTGTTGTATAAGGTCTTAAATGTGTGTCTGTTTATCTTAATATCAGGTTATTATATTTCACAGTTTCATGATGTTTTGACTATAAAAGGGTTTTAATCCAAATATAGCACAGATCCAATTATTTCCTCCACAGCAATAAAACCAAAGGGAGAGAAAGCAGTGAGAGAAGCAATTCCCACAATGAAATCACATGACCACAAACCACATAACAGAGCTGCAGTTTATCTACTCAAAAACAATAAAACTGTGCTTTAACTGGAAGCATATAGCATTTCCTCCCTGTAGCCAACAGCGTATTGTCGCTTAACTCTGAGTTTAAGGATGTTGAAGAACACTTAACTTCAGATCGATAATGTTTCAGTCTTTGTCTCCCAGTGGAGCAAGTGAAGCCTTACTGAAGTTCAGTGAATCTTATTAGTATGGAACACAACACCATCCATACATTACAAGTGTTTGGTCAGCTGCCTATGGGCAGTTTATTCTGCTGCTTTATCCTACTTCTTTTAGTCAAAGCAAACAATGAGCACAGGACAAAGTTACAGTGTGCTTTGATTTCAGTAATACAAACTGCATCACAGTGCAGAGTCAGGTATATTACTAGGGACAACAGGATTATATCAAAATGCACAACAGAAAAATCAAGATCAGAAGTTTTTTACTTAGTCAAACCACTTAAAATTTGCTGTAAGAGATGCTGAAAGCATTGTAGAACTTGTATGTGTTTACCTCTGCTGTGGCTATAAAAAGCATGTCTGCTTGCGTACCCGAGTAAGGAAATATTTTCTCAGAAGACTAGTAATCTTGATGAATGGCTTTTGCAATTATCTTTCATTCCTCTTCATTTATATTCTAAAGTGTTGGACAGAGACAAATCATCCTGCGTCTTTTTTGTTGTTACATAACTACTATGGATATTGACCATCAGTTACTCACTCACACACACAGGGAAACACAGGCAGACATACACACACACTAAGATATGGCATATACTAACACTCGAGTGCACATATTAGCATAGCATAGTGATTAAGTGCGATTGCTATAGTTTACACTACAGAGCTAAGCAGATGGAGCGAGTGGGAGGTAGAGGCTCTGAAAATGTTGTGGATTTAGAGGTTTCACAGGTGTATCACCATCCATTAAAACAGAAGAATGGAGACTGTGCGTGTGTGTGCGTGTTTGTGTGTGTGTGTGTGTGAGAGAGAGAGAGAGGGAGAGAGAGAGAGAGCGCGAGGGATGTGCCTTTCTATTTTTGCTCCAGGGCTGGTCAGCAGGCTTGTCCTGGTGAGTCTGGGTATATGTCATGACAATGACATACAGACACACTGACAGAGGAGATGGAGGGTCAGCCCAGTGCATCCTGGGAAAGGTCTAGTTAGTGCACAGCTTGACACAACTAAACACGATAAGTTCATGTTAGGTTGTGCTTTGGTGTTTGCTAAACGATGTATTAAATACTTCATTAAACATACTTATTAATTGCATGCTTCTACTAACTTATTTCTCTTGGCAGGTTTTTCATTATAGATGCATTTTGTAAAGACTGTTCTGAATTAACTGACAAATTAGTTGTAATTTTGCCTTTGTACACCATCACAGTGGATTTTAAATCAGACAATCAAGATGTGATTGAAGTTCAGAATTTCAGCTTTAATTCAAGGACTTTACAAAAGCATTGCATTAAGTGTTTAGGAATTGCAATAATTTTTATACATAATCACCCATTTTCAAATAAACTAGCATATGTTCACATGTAAGGAATGTTTTTAATACTTGATGAAAATCCTTTGCAGTCACTGACTGCCTGTCTAGTGTCCATGGACACCAAATGTTGTTTTCTCCTTTGAAATGCTCTGCAGCTACCTTCAATTGCTGCTTGTTTGTGGTTATCTGCCTTCGGTTTTGTCTTCAGTAACTGAATAGCATGCTTTCCTTTTGTTGAAATCAAGGGATTGACTTGCCCATTGAAGAACATCCCATTTCTTTGCTTTGAAAAAGTCTCGGGTTGCTTTTACAGTGTGCTTTGCACCATTATACATTTCCACTGTGAAGAGCTGGTTCCCTTCTTCTCCATCCTTCCTCTTCCCATCATGTTAATACAAGTTAATCTTGGTTTCATTTGTACAAAGGACCTGTGCAGGTTTTGTTAGATGTTTTCTGGTAATGTGGCCTTCCGATTCTTGAGTGTAACCAGGGGTTTGCACCTTGTCGTAAACCCTCTGTATTCACATTCATAAAGACTTGATTCTGAACTTTAACAATGATATATCTATGTCCTTGAAACTATTCTTGACTTGGCTAAATATTATTAAGTTGTTTTTGTTTACCAATGAAAGAATTTTGTAATCATCCAATTTAGATGTCTACTGCAGACTTTAAAGATTTTTAGTGTTGCTGAGCGGCTAGTGCACGCTCTCTTTTTAAGAACATACCAGATTACTGATATGTCCATTCCCAATGGCCTGATGATAGCTGATAGTAGCTCTGTCGGGATTAGCATGCTAAGGAGCCAGAAATTCAGACTTTGGAGGAATACAGGATGTAACAAAAATAAGCTGTTTAATTAAGGTGATTTAAATAACACAAAGTCCATGAGAGAAAAAGTGCATGTGTGCACACGTGCACGCCGGCGCACACACACACGCCGGCGCACACACACACACACACACACACACACACACAACAAACAAACCTCTACAACAGCCATACAAGGGAACACATGAAAGTAATTAGAAGGAGTGGACACAACAGGGTAACAAAACTCAGACGATAACAAACCAATACAATGACACAGGAGGAAGTAAAACTAAACATAAGACACTAGAGACAAGTAACAATACAAGACAGGAAGAAACTAACAAATACAGACACATACTTGCGGTCACTTAACATTCGGGGAAACTAGAAATAAACCAAAACACAAGCAATCTGGTAATACATACTAAAAGCTAACAGAAGCTAGGTTTCAAATAAACACTAACTAAAAATAATAATCCTAACAGAAATCTTCAACTAAAGTCTAAACCTGAAAAACATAAATAAAAAGCTTAAAATAACAAACCTAAAGGCCATAATAGCCTCCTTACCTTGTGTCAGCACCTCTTTGGACCTCATTGAGAGTTCTAGTGAATGTCTACCAAATGTATGTTCAACCCTTAGAATCATCTCTAGATTTCTTTATCTGCTTAATTTGTCATGAAATAAGGAGAGAACAGGCCACACTGGTCATTTAGCATTCAGCCTGTGATGTAGCTTCACTGGCACAAAGAAGAGAATGATGTTGTCAGCAAGACTTCATGTTCAGACAGAAACCAAGGCAAATTTGTTAAAGTGGAACACCACACGAAACAGAGTAAATAAGCATAACCCAGCATAAGTAGGCACATAAACACTTTACACTAGCGGAAAATGTTAAAACAACACTAAAAATTCATGTGTATCCTAGAGATATATAGCATGAAACTGCTGTGTTCATATCTGTTGCTTAACGCTAGTGAAAAGTGAATTCGCTCAGTCTGATAGTCTGCTGGAGACAGTTAGTTTCTTAAAGAAGAGCACTTTTCATCAATTTAAGTTAAAAAAAAAAAAAACCATCATTAAGGTTTTGGAATAATAATAAGTGCAGCACAGCTGACATGTGTTACCTGAGGGGTTTGTTCAAAAATCTGATCTGATACTGAGTGATATGAAAGTGTGGACAGGATTCATCATAGATTCACACGTTGTCCAACATGATATGTCTCAGCAGGCCTGAACATAGATTGTGGTTCACACATGAACCAGTCCTTCAGTGCAGTTATTCTCCTATCCTCTATTGATTGTGGTGTTAGATAGAGACACATTAATCAGAGTCATCTGGCCTTCTTTGTTATCTATCTTCTCCCTGCGTTCTTGTCCTCTCTCTTAATTTGGTCTCACTTTCTGTTTGGTTTCACCTTTCCCTTCTCTTTCTCCCGTTCTCACATATCTGCCTATGACTTTCTCTTACTCTGCAGTTTTTTGTCACTTATGTGAACACTGTGTCTTCTGAAGGGCAGAGTCAGATATTTTATCGTGTCCTTTACAAGAAAGACAAAATATATCCTATATGTACAGTACAGTGTATAAGGGGCAAAAAAAATTCACTTGCTGTACATCCACTCCACGGTGACACGCCTCAGAGGAGACATTTTAAGACATACTGCAATGAATCTCCATTAGTATATAGAGAGGATATCAAGGGAGAGGAATAACAGTGAGTGTCTGCAAATAGAAAACACAGTGGAGGCTCTGTCAAAGTTTGGTGCCTGCATTTCTTGTCAACCTTGTCAAAATTGATTAAATTATGAATGCAGAAAAGTACCATCAGACTTTGATCCTACTGTTAACTGGAGAGTGTCTCATTGGCAGAGAGTTCGTTTTTTCAGGATGTCAGTGATCCCAAATACACTGCCAATGCAGTAAAAGCATATCTGGTAGGGATGGGAATTGATAAGAATTTAGCAATTCCGAATCCATTATCGGTATCACTTATCGATTCTCATTGGGTTCTTATTGGCTACACTTGGAGAGTCACCACCATCGCTGAGCAGCATATCAAAGACATTACATTTGTGCAAATTAATTGCATGCTGTGTGGTCAAATGTTTGTGCATGTTGGAGGTATTTTGCCTGTTGGGGTAATTACTAAAAAAAGTAATGTATTACACATATTACATAGAACACTTTACTTAAAAGTAATGCAGAACATTATTTAATTTCTCACAGGAGAAATTAATTTGTTACGCTACTCATTACATCTGTTGTCACATGAAACAAACTGACTACATATGATACAGTCCCACACACCAACACAAATCCCTCTTCTAATAAGGACACATATATGATCTTTCTCATACTATTTAAGTATGAATACAAAGAAAAGATAAAAACAAGTACAAAGAGACTTTAAAGCAATCACCACAGAGATTCTACTTCTTGTTACCTGTTGAAGTTCAGGGTCTGACTGCTGGGCTGGGGTCGACATTCATAACACAGCCTGGGTTCTGGGCTAGCTTAGCGTTAGCATGCTGTATATGCAGGTACTTGCAAAGAGCCAAAGTTGTGTTAGAAGTATAATGCAGTTGTGTCTGTTCTGGATGCAGTTTGCACTTTACTATTGTGCTCTCATCCTTTTGTGCAATAAAAATAAAAATAATGTTCATATCCACGCTGTAGATGGCACCACTATTTTTCTCCTCCAGCACATACACTGAAGTTAGCTGATTATAGCGTTTGTGCCAGAGGTGTGAGTGGAATCGAATGGCAAGCAGGCTAACAATTCCAAGGGTTTGAACTACTGGGAGCCGGGTCTCTAGAAGTACTGGTTCTTGATTCCCACCCCTAATACCTGCATATAAAAATACACAATGGAACATTATCAGTCATAGACTGGTCTCCCAAGAGCTTGAATTTCAAGATTATTGAATCAGTGTGGGATCATTTTGACATAGAACGAAACAAAAGGCAGCAATATCCAAAGAAGAGCTTTGAATGTCCTTCAAGACGTCCTGTAGACTACTTAAAGAATTTACAACTTGCCTAAGAGAGTTCAGACTGTGTTGAAGAATAAAGGTGGTCATACTAAATGTTGACTTTCAAGCTTGTTAGAATTATACAAACTCTTTTTTTGCCTCATATACTTCATTTACATTTACAGTGCTATTAGACCACCTGTATTGCATCAATGCTTTAGAAGTCGGTCAAAAACTTTTTTTAAACTAAAAAAATACATTTATTTAACATATTTTATTAGGCAAACTGTAACAAAATAAATTCATGGTTTTTTTAACCAGATTTCAACCGGCACAGCAGACTTCACTGAGAAGTCAAAAATTAATCAAGCATAGCATTCAACCATTAAAATAATTCTTCTCTTCAAAAATGCAAGTAAATAACAGAAATTTTGCTGTCTTAAAAAAATTACGATCTGCTTTACTATTTGTTCTGCAACCTAACCCCTTTGCCTTTTTAAATCAGTTAAGGTAACTGTTCCCTTTTCTTTCTGATCATCATGCTTTTAAACTGCTTCAGCTCTTGACTCAATGCCTTCTCACTTTTGGTCTATACTACAAGCCAAGAGGGGTGATTTATATTTAAAAATATTGCAGTGTTGTCCTTCAGAGATGATTTTTGCTGGCATTGTTATAACACGCCAAATTACTTCTCATGGTTCATTTTGCATTCAGTTGGAGCTATGCGTCTTATTGATGCAGTTAAATCTAAATAAAAACTTCTCTAAAATAGATTTTTAATGAGTCATATTGGGTACATGCAGCTTTTTGTAAAGCCATATTTACTCTGAGTTAAACTGCTAGTGCCAAAAGTGAATAACGTTCACTGTCACATCTGGTATCTGTGTGTGTGTGTGTGTGTGTGTGTGTGTGTGTGTGTGTGTGTTTTACAGTATCCTAGGGCTCCCCCATATCTCACCTGGCTCAGCGTGTCTCCCGTTCACTTAAGACTTATTCCTCCATGCAGTGACCTGAGTTTGATTCATTCTCTGGCCCTTTGCTTCACTTCATCTCCCTGACTATCTCTCCCACTTTCCACTCCATCTTCACTTTTTTATGTCAAGTACAGGCCCACAAAAACAAAAAGAAATCTAAAAAAATAGTCATAGATTCAGATTTTTTGGCTGCATTGCATGACAAGGCCTATATCTTCTTTCCAGTCTGCGTTTTCCTTAGCCTACTCACTGTCTTGCTGCTTTTTCGGGTCTTTTTCTGCAGCAGAAATGTTTCAGAGCGTTCACAGATGGCTGCTGCCTCCATATGAATATTTGATAGCCTTCATATATCTCCCTTGAGGGTAGTAAAATATTAAAACATTTTCTGGTGGCCGTTTTGACTTTTCAGAGGCTCAAAAAGAAAAAAAAGAAAAAAAGATGGACTTCCTGATGAGACAGAAATAAATCAGTCTGATGTGGCACTATTATTATGCTTTTAAATGTACTCTTCATTTTATAATGCATGATGCTGTTTCCTGCTCTGTCTGTAATGTGGACTCTAGATTTTGATTCCAAGTGTTTGTGTGTACAGTAAACAACATTGATCTGCTGGGGGTTCATTAACTGTGTCCCAGTATGCAACTGCTGTGAGGGAGGATGGAGACTGTGGAGTCATGTGGAGCGAAATTACTCATCTCATTTTTTTCCCCTACCCGTCTGACTTTAATATCCCTTAGTATCCACATTGGTTGAATCTTCTCATATTATCTCATGTCATGTCTCTTTCAGCGGGACGCCAAAGGACAGTACTTGTTTGACCTCATCTGCCACCATCTTAACCTGCTGGAGAAAGACTACTTTGGCATTAGATATGTTGACCCAGACAAGCAGAGAGTAAGTATGAGAACAAACCCACCAAATAGAAAAATGAAACAAAACAAATAGAAAGAAAGCTTCCCTCTGTCACTAAAACCCAACCTTTTAATATTTACATTTCCCAACACTAATTATCTCTACATAAGTTGCTTACATTGTTTAAAGTTTTGTTCACCTTTTAGATAATTTGTGAGCACAATTTAGCTGGGTCCTTGTCCTTGAAAATCCATTTTATGCCTCAAAAAGGTGATACAGCATTGAGATTCACTCGCTACATGGGATTTAAAGGATAAACGTATTTAAATGTAAATCTTAAAAGAGCTGAAGAAAATAATGGGAAGCTGATGCAAGGATAAGAAAGCATTTGGGTCTATTCAAGGATTCTGAACAGATGGGTAGATCTACAGATTAGTAAAACAATCTGGCAAAAAGCCAACCTCTTTGACTGAAGTGAATATAAATTAAAAGAAAGAAATGATACAGTGATAGGTAGATTTGCAGATCTTAAACTGAGGACTCCTTAATTATTCAACCTTACCTAACTGTAAATAAGATTACAAATTCTTTAAAAGCTGTAAAAAGTGTTATTCGTTTTACACCCTCGAAGGTCACTTCAGTATTTCACTTCAGTGGTGATATTTTTACATTTTTCAACCTTCACCAAGAATCCAACAACCACCCATTTTGCACACCCCACATCTCTCCACCACATAGAACACACATCCATTTTTTAATGTTTTGTTTTTGTGAACCAAACAAATAAATTGGAAGCCAAGGGACCTAAGTAAAGTAATCAGATGGAGGTTACCTTACAGCCTCTAAATACACAAAGTCATAAGAGAAACATACGCTATTTAATGGTAAGAATGCGCAATCCCATAGGCTCTGAGATAGTGAATGATTCAGAAATGAACCTGGAATAACGATGCTTTGTTGTACGCCATTTCACATCACCAGTGCCATCATGTATGACTGCATTTCCTAGTCATACATGATAAGAGTCTTTGCTGGATCTTTGTGTAAATCTTTCAACTCTAGCTCAACACAATAAAAAGAAAGGAGATACCTTGAGGGCTATTCAGCATTGCGTTTTACGCATAAATTATTTACCAGGTTGATATCTCAAGGAGGCAGATCTTGTAGAGTACAAAAATCCTCCAAAAAAGTTGCCCCAGAAAACTAACCGACCTTGCCTCGGCCAATCGCCCTCCCTTTATAGCATCTTTGGCTACCCTGTGTTGACCTCCGTGCCCCATTGTAAAACTGTAATTATCTCACTGATTTCTCTCTTCTCTCTTCTCTCTCTGACTTCACTCTCTGTGAATGGTACTCATGGCCATTGATCAGTGGTCTTTGATCAGTGGGTTTTGGTCAGTGGTTGTTGATCAATGGTCATGAGATGTTGCATAATTAAGATTAAGGAACTGACCTCCCAGCCCATTGTTCCTTCAGTGGGCTGGTTTCAGTCGTCATGCAAATGTACTGTTTATAAGATTGGGGAAACCTGCAGTCAGCTGAGACTGAAGAAGTCACTTGGATGAGTGACGAAACGTTTCTCCCACAAAACGCTACGTCCAGATGAACAGAATCAACTTTTGGAGATATCTCACTGATTAAAACCTCTTATGAATCTTGATGCTTGGTGCTCAAAATAAACAGAAAAGCAGCACTCTCCTGATTATCTTCTAAATGTCTTTCTTTCCTCTGCATAGCGACTGTGTTGGAGGGAGTCTAAATAAACAGAAGGCGAGGCGATGGGAGTAATTCTACTGTGCCTTCCAGCTATAGATTTTAAGTCATCATGCTCAGCTGCTGAGTAATCAGACCCCAGACTGACAGTTTGGCAGATACCGAATCAGTGTTCAAAGTGCAGGGCTTTACTTCTCTTTCTCTTCTCTACAGCACTGGTTGGAGTTTACAAAGTCAATTGCCAAACAAATGAAATGTAAGTATTTAGTTTGAGATCCCTGATGAGTTTGTGGATACTTTTTGGTTTATTCCTCTTCCAAGATGTCCAAAGTTGAATAGAGTAAAACCCCTAAAAGAAATATATCTCCTGTTTGTAGCCCAGCCTCCATTCACCATGTGTTTGCGTGTCAAGTTTTACCCACCTGACCCCGCTGCCCTGAAAGAGGAAATCACCAGGTAAGACATTAAGATAGCTTAGTGGGCTCCACATGGGAAAAGCTGGGGTTAATTTATATTATGTTCTTCTTCTGTGGGAGACCTTTTGAAATTTAAAATATAATAATTTTATGTCTTCTACCTGAATTTGCTGACCACAGACCAGACCACAGCTGAACTTTTTGCACAGTGATCGAGCGAATACAAACAAAATGACACATTGCAGGGGTGCACACAGTAATGAACTATGCCAGCACTAACATATAATATTTGACTGTAAGGTGTCAGTTTTTACAACTGCCTGCCACTAATTGAGCTCTGAGGCTGATGGTGGCAGAGTTCAAATCTCTTCACAGTCATGTTTTGCATTTCTAGATGACTTAAATGCCTTTATTACAACCAGGAAGTATGCTAACGTCACAGTGTTTGCAGCCATTTGTATTGACTGCTGGGAAAACTAGAAAAAATACATGGATAACAAATGTAAAAAAATTAAATAAAAACCAGATGTGCAAGAAAAAAGTGGTTTTAATGAATACCAAGAAAACTGAGCGACTCATTTTCACTTGCAAATTTCCTTCTGTCGGGTCATGGGGATCTGTCACTTGCAATTTCAGAATAGGGTCAAGATGTCTGCCATTACACTGAAATGAGACTGCCAGTCATGAAGCTCAAAGAAAAGAGGGAAAAAAAAACAAATTACAGACACACAATGGAAAAAACTGCAGTGTCAGCTTCTAGCATTTTTATTTGGAGCTCAGGGCATTAGAAAATACTGATGACAAAACACAAAAAGGCAAACTTGAGTTTCTTTTGTTGTGCTTCAAGTTAGCTTTCATTATTATTATTATTATTATTATTTTATGTGTGTGGAATACTCCTTTTTAATACAAATTAAAGCAGAAAATGTGTATAGATATCTACCTATTTTGCTTCTTACACTCGACAATTTAAGAAACGCTGACACAGATCAAACTTAAATGGCAAATATAAAAAAATAAAAGTCTCCACAGCAAAGAGAGCCTTTTATTGAACCAAAAGGGGGTGGGGAAGACATCTTTTTCTTCTGCCCTTACTTATCTCATAAAATCTAATCAGATAATGCCTTTTTATGCTTCTGTAGTTGGCTTTTACAAAATGGAAGAATGAATAATACCACTGCAACTTAGACGAGATTATTAGGAAATCCTATTTGATTTTAAATAAGGAATCCTTTTCAGTAAATTGTTATTCGCTTAAGGAAAAAAAAACCCTGGAAAGTATAATAGCAATTTTAATGGGAACATTGAAAATTGGTTTCAACTTGGCCTCTTTATTAATGAGTCAAAATGACCCTCTAAATTATCTAAAGTCCAGTATTAAAATGGGCAAGTGGTTATGAAGGTGCAGAAACCCACGCTTTTCAATTTCTAAGAGTACTCTGAGTTCAGCACAGGGCCCTGTGTGCAGAGAGGATTTGAGTATTTCTTTTTGTGTAAGCTGTGGTGTCATGAAGCTCTGTGCCACTACTGTACTGCGTGCAGCATCTGTGACAGCTGAACAAACTGCTGTGAGGAGTGAGCCGGAGAGCTTCCAAGTGCACAGATCCCTGTAAATCACATCCCTCGACTGGTTGCCACGCAATGAAATCTCTTATTCGCAATCCAGCTCATTTTGATAGACCAGCGCGCCGGCAAGGCAGAGCCCCTCCATCCTCATCCATCTGTTCCGACTAGAGGCTTTTACAGACACACGAATGCATAGCGGATAAGCAAAAATATCTCTAAATATTACCAGTTATTTCTCAGCAATCCCGCTTTTGTGTATTGTAAAAGAAACTTAGGTACCATGCAAGATTTTGTAACCGATGAGGTGGCAAAGGCAGTAGAAATTACATAAAAATGAACCTTGTATGAAACTTGCACACATTGAAGACAACAAGTAATAACCTCAGTAATGCAAAATGCTCAATAACCACACTTTTCCCCAGCAATGGTTAACACTTCTATGCTATTTATTGCTTTGCTGCTTGGAGAGAAGCAGAATCACAGCCGTATGAAATGAATTTAGGGTGAGCAAACTGACAGACAGGAATTTTTGAATGTTGTAGAAGAGACCAGAAGATGAAGTTGTACCCAGAGAGTTTCTCCATGAAACTGCAATCATATTTTAAATCAATCTCAATTCTCAAAATGATTATGTATAAGCTCGAACACCTGCAACAGACTGGTCCAGACCTGTCCAGGGTGTGCAGTGTCTCTCGCCCTCTTCAGCCTCTTCACGAACATGTAGAGAAGCTGGGGAAGGCTGAAGCAGCAGAGGAAGATGGATGGATGGATGGATGATGGATGGATGGATGGAAGCTCACGCTCTGTGTGAAATTAGGATAAATTTTCTCCATCTTAAATGCATGACCAGTCCATTTTAGAAGACTAGACATAAGATGATGACTCATTTTTCTCAAAAATTGTGTTATAAGTGAATTAAAAATGGGTTACAAAAAGGGCAGAGTATTTTCATAAGGTTTCAAAAGTTACATTTATGCATTTTACATTTTACTGTGTAGCGCTACAAGGTTGCTTATTCGTAGTAAACACGGACATACAATCTCAAGTCGCCTTAAAACACTCGTGTCATAATCTATCATCATGTCTTTCACTCTAAACACTTTATAGAAGTCTTGCTCAGCTCTTATTTGGTACTCTTAGAATTTCATCTCCTAACAGTGACTTCCCTTATATATGCAGCCTCAAAAAGGCTCTTTATTTTTAAATTGTAAACATCTAGACACCCTATGAATAATGACCCAAATCAGTTTCTCTGTGTTCCACTCCACAGATATCTTGTCTTCCTGCAGGTTAAGAGGGATCTCTACCACGGCCGCCTCCTGTGCAAGACATCAGATGCAGCTCTGCTGGCTGCCTATATATTACAAGGTATGACAAATAACCTTTTTGTGAGACGAGTATGTTTAATCATACTATACACATATTTCACTGTGTGGGTGTGTGCAAATGTGTGAGCAGAGTGTGTTTAAAAGCTGAAAACTCATAGGGTTCATACTGTTGTTTACAAAGGGAATCGGAGATTCTTGTTTTTATGCTGAACTGAAAATACTTTTTTTAAATAACAGTATGAAAAGCAACTTAGATGAACTCAGTGTAAAAAAAAAAATCATCAGATTCATTTAAAATGTTTACATGCTTTGAAAACCAAATCTGAGAGTTCTGACAAAAAAGACTTCCTGGTTCCTCTGGGTGTTAGACTCATCAACATGCAGAGGGGTGAGGTGCATTAAGAAACAGTTTCCCTGTCACACACAGTACCAAACATCTCTGCTGCCAGGATTCTGTCTCTCAGACATTCCCTGAATCTAAATGTCCTCTGTGTCTCTTTATGTTCCTACAGTAAATAATAAAAGCTACAGTGTGCCTTAGAACGCAGGCATTAACAAAATTGCACATTTCACACTAAAATAATGTAGACAAATAAACAGAATAACAGGCCAGAAAAGAAATGTAATTTTTTGGGGTGAACTGTGTCTTTTAATTATTTAGTAATAATCACTTGAGAGGGAGAATAACAGTTTGAATAAGAAAGGCAGTCTTGAGTGGCTGCAATACAAATGTGGTTTCAACCACACCAGAAATAGAAATATTGTTTTTTTATACACCAGATAAAGAGAGAGTTCATCTGTGGGGGCTTAAATACATTACAACTAGAAAGGACTATAATATACACTATGAGTTGGAAAACATCTCAGCTGCACACTTGTAAAGTTTTAGGATGTATCTAGTACGACTGTGATACTATCACATGGGCAAAAAACCTCCCCAACCTTTTGCAGCTGGCACTGTAATTAAATTAGCTGTCATTAGCCTGGTTACAGTTAGCAAATGGCTACCAGTTAGCAAAATTTATCATAGTACCTACTTATGGTAGATCTACTTTTCTTAACCTAACCAAACACAACAACAGCTCAGATGAAACTCTCGTTCTATAACCATGCTTTGCAGATTTACATGCTTTTTAAATATTTTTTCAGTCACAGTGTCTTTTATACTCTTTTTATTAAGTCTCTCTTTTTTTTTCGCTGGGGGTGGGATGGCTCTGTGAAGGCTGTGAAGCCAGGAATGAGAGCTATTCCACCAGGATTTTCCACCACTGAGTCACACTTTTCACCATCTGAGGTGACATGTAATCGCCAATAGGGACACCATTTCTCTGAAAGGACCTATAATTGGCCAGAGTCCCCCTTTACAGTATAGAAGAGTCATATTCTCCAAGACTTGAAAAAAGTAACCAAGAGGAAGAGCAAAAGCGTAGTCTCATCTCAAATCACTCATTTTACAGTGTGCTTAAATTTTTTATTGAATTTTTGCCCAATTATGCTAAAGAATTACTACCTATGTTAATTTGAAGTAAATGGCCATAGCTGTCTCTTGCTGCACATCAATCCTTTAGACACAAATAACACATTTTAAGGTTTCAACACACTGATAAATAACACTAAACTGATATTTACATATTACATTATGTTGATCTTTGCTTGAATGTCAAAGTTTTGATTATTCAGAATAAAGATTCATGTATTTGTGAGCAGATGTTTTAACCTTGAAAAATTATAATCTAAGATGAATCTTTTTACTACTATTAGTTTAAAGCAGTATCTTTGAATATCATCCACCCCAGCACAAACTCTTTTCTGTCAAGGCCAACCACATAAATGAGAAAGTCAAACATTGTCACTGGTAGCTGAACACAACATAAATTGAAATAATTCTGAGTAAAAGAAATGACTTTTTAATGTCAAAATTGACAGAGTGAAAATATTTTCAAAACTGTTTTCTATGTGACATTTTAATTTTAATTTTTACTCCCTCAGACAACACAAATTAGTTCCTCTTGGCATGTTGCTATGCTCGTGCTCAAAGATGTGCTGGGCAGCAGGACAGAGATAATATTCCCTTAATATTGAGAAAGCACAGTCTCTATGTGCATGATTATTCAGCTTATACAATTTATCTTTAAACTGAGCCAATAAGAACAACCCACTTGCCCATCACTGTATGATGAACATAATTTAGTCCAGTTGTGTGTTTAAAAGTTTAAGCAACTGTGTCTGAAATGTTGTGAGCATTCAAAATACTTTTTCTGACTGTATATTTAGCTACAATTGGTCATTTCTTGATCACATAATTGGTTGAAGGGTCTTACATCACAAAAAAGTGACTCATGGGCCAGCTGGTAGCACATGCACCATGTACTTTATTACCTCAGCAGTCCCAGTTCCAACTCTGGTCTTTTGCTGTATGTCATCGTTTCACACTTAGCTTTACCTATCAATTAAAGGCAAGGCAAAAAAGCCAAACATAAAATCATTTTAAAAAGTCATCCTTTTCTTTTATTTCTTTCTTTTTAATTTTCCAGCTGAAATTGGTGACTATGACCCTGGGAAACACCCAGAGGGCTACAGCTCCAAGTTTCAGTTCTTCCCGAAGCACTCAGAGAAGTTGGAGCGGCGGATTGCTGAGATCCACAAAACTGAGCTGATGTAAGGTGGCACCTGTCCAGATCCCTGTGTACCTGTGTATTCTCCTTCAGTTTTATCAGAGGCAGGGTGCAGGCATCACAAGAGCATAGCTGACTTGGAGCACCTATGCAGTCAAATATTCTATATAATATATAGCCTCTTATTTAACTTACATGAGTGCGGATGCTTTTAGATCACCATACGACAACATTGGAATTCTCATTTAGGATATTGAGACAAGATAGGCAAGGATAATTTCTTATCATTATATTGTAAAAAGTTCTGAACTTTTAATTATGTAGCAGGTATTGTGGATTAAAAGCAGTGATGTAGAGGTACCTAGATGTTTTTTTCCGTCATATGGTACAAAACTTTAAAAGGATGTTTTTTTTTTTTTAAAACATGAATAGAATGGTTTTTTTCACTGGGCTTGTAGTTTGTTTTAAAATTTTGGAAAAAAAACTGGTTAATTTAAGACCAGCTCAGTGATGTTGAGACTAGGAATACATTGTACAATGTTGTGTACAATGTTGGAAGATGTCATGAACCTTGCAGATAGTATTCCTAGACAAAAGAGGATTTAATCAAATAAACAGCTCCACAGTAACTTATACTTGCTGTATATACAATGTACAAAACCCAGGAGGACACTGGGTGTAGATTCAATCCTATACTGCCCTCTGTTGCTCATTTCCTTCCCATAATTAAGTACATTCCCTGGTGTTAAGTGTCAAAAGCTGTCTCTAAAACATTTTGCAGAAGAATAACAGTGTTATTTGCTGAGATACAAGAAGCTTGATTGTGGAAAAGGAAAAGTGTGGCGTTAATTCAGTTTATTTCAGACTGCCTGAGCGAAACAAAGAGCCACAGTACGTTCTCCAGCCGAGCTAATGTGACTCATACACTAGTTTCGTCAAGGATTATTAATAGAAGAAAATGTAGACAGCAGATTGATTTATAATCCTTTCATTCCTGTGGTCAGTACAACAGCTGTTAGAACATTATAGTCACTTCTTTAAAGTTTGACCTGCAGGGCTAAAACCTGAATTAAGCTTTTGTTTGATTCTTTACACACAGTGAACAGATTTAATTATGTATCCTTGATCTGCACAGTTTACACCCTGGTAGCTATAGACATTTAAAAGAGTAAGTGGATGGTTAGAGACTTTCTCTTTAAGAAAATTAAAGCATTCAAACCATTCTGGTGCTACACATTATCCAGTTTACTTAGTTGGCTTTAAATTTCTTTTTGCAAAATCTTATTGGCAAAGATTGACATTTTACAACTTTTAGTTATACTGGCAATATGAGTTTTTTGGATTAATCAGCATGCTATGTGCTTTTTTTAATGACAAGGGTTTAAATTTATTTAAGTTATTTATATAATTGTTTTAGGTTAGTTATTAGACATGAACATAGTCTTCACATAAGTCTGTCTTCATGAGTTAAGAGTTGTGACAGAACCCAGTATGTTGACTTTATTTATTAAAACATTTTTTCTCAGAGGTCAGAGTCCTGAAACATCAGAGCTCAACTTTCTTCAAAAGGCTCAGATGTTGGAGACATATGGGGTCGACCCACATCCATGCAAGGTTATTATTAAGATTTACAGTAAAGTGAACCCTAACATGAATGATTGAATGTCATTGTGATTTAAAATGTTAACTCAAATCCATGTTTTTACAAAAAACACGAATGTGCCTGTCAGGATGTGTCTGGGAACCCGGCTTTTTTGGCTTTCACCCCTTTTGGATTCACTGTGCTTCAAGGAAACAGGAGGGTTCACTTCCTCAAATGGTGAGTAGAGATGAAGGGTTAAAACTTCACTTGATAATCATATTCAAATCAAAGGTCTGTACTAGCAAGACTGTGTCTTTATTTTAAATAAAATCTGTCTATCAGTTGCAGAAAAAGTTCAAATATGAATTAAGCGCCAATAGACTTTAACATTTAAACTTTTTTGTCCACAAAGCAAGCTCCTTAAAATATATCAGCTACAGTCCACTTCAAAATGACCTCAGTGCTTTAAAAAAAAAAGGAAGGACAAAAATAAATACTAAACTTAATACAATTTCATGCACTGCTGAAAACAAACACACAAAGTACTGTACAACTTTTAAAATATTTTGAAATGTGATGCAAGAGATTCCAAAGGAAAATTAAAGTAACCAGTGATCCATACAAGAAGATAATAGTAACCTTTGTAAGACCGCAGAGAAAGCTATGAGGTTTTCACAGCATCTGACTTGTTTTGTTGTTTCCAAATCAGCTTTTGAGCTCTTGCAGATTATTTTTGTAATTTTCTGTTTGTAATCAGTGTGTTTAGACTTTTCAGCACAGAAACGAATCACTGTTAGCCCTGTTAATTTACATACAGCTCTTAATATTTTACAGCCTTTATTGGTTTATGTCTCTCCTTTCTCTTGCTCACTTTCTCCCCTATTCTTTCTGGTCTGATTTCTGTGTTACTCTGTTTGGTCCATCTTCTTTATTTTAACCTCAGGGAGGAGGTGACCAAACTTAAGTTTGAAGCAAAGACGTTCCATATATATGCAAATCAGAAGGAGGTATGTGTATTCATTATTAAAACTCTGCCTATTCTAGCCTGTGGAGCTCAGGAAGTTAAATGAGTGCGGCCGTGTTTTATGCATGGAGACTCTGCCACTGGGGAGCCACTGTACTCTATTGTTAATGCTGAAATAAACGAGGAAGAATTTGACAAAAATGTATGCTACCCATGGGTTTTTAGCAGATTTCTTTGGCTGATTGGTTACAGTGCCCTTTAAACATATCTGTATGGACAACTTCTCACATTCTCAACTTAGGCTTTGGTTTGAATGAGAATTTACGGCCTTTAGATAAAAAAGAATGCTGCTTTCATCACAAATATGAGTTAATATAGTGGACTGGTTACAGGATAAGAAGATCATACTGACTTACTTTGCACCTACACCAGAGGCCTGCAAGCATCTTTGGAAGTGTGGAGTGGAGAATCAGGCCTTCTACAAGTGAGTAAAAATACATACAAAAACTGAATAGATATCTTTTCATTTAAGCTGATGACTGTATTTATGGTTTTTCACTCACAGGCTGGAGAAGTCAAGTCAAGTCCGCACTGTGTCCAGTAGTAACCTCTTCTTCAAGGGTAGTCGCTTTAGATACAGGTATCAACAGAACAATAAGTTTATTGCAGAGCATGATATGGGAATACTAAGTACATCTGGGAGTTTTCAGTGCTTGCCTTAGTGGTCATGTTTCTCTGTTTTTTAGTGGAAAGGTTGCAAAAGAAGTAATGGAACAAAGTGCTAAAATTAAGAGAGACCCACCGGAGATCCACAGGTAACAATCATGCGTTGATTAATTAATATAACATATTGCTTAAGCGCTGTATGCACTGTTGCATGTGTTTGTTTGTGGCATTATGCATACCTGTGTTTTCTCACAGGGCTGGTATGGTGCCGAGTAGGAGTTGTCCATCCATCACTCATGGCCCTCGTCTAACGAGTGTACCAAGGACCCGACGAAGAGCTGTGCACATTTCCATTATGGAAGGTAAACTGCACAAACACAAGAGCAAAGTGTAGCTGAAGCCCTCAGTGTTGATGAAGGTCATGGGAGTCAGTCCTCAAACTCCCAAAAAATATATGTATTTGCAAGTGTGCAAAAAGGTGGCTGTCTAACCAATTATTTTACCTAGAATATGCCCATACTGTAGTATTGTTTGGTCAGTGATGTTATTCCATTAGTGGATGGTTACTGTTAACATGCTGGCATCATAATATATCTTGCATAATGAAAATTTTGTGAATATAAATTAGATGCTATTGTTACTGTATGAAATACAAGTGATGCAATGCTTTTATTGGGCTTTATAAGTGCAGCAAATTTTAGTCTGTTGGTTGCTAGGTAAGATGATGGCATCATAATATCTATAGGTAAGTGATGGCTGGGGTCCAGATGGTAGAGCGGGTTATCTACAAACTGGAAGTTCCACTGTTGTTGTCCCTGGGTCCTCCAGTCTGCATGTCGAAGCATCCTTGAGCGAGATACTGAACCCTGAAGAATCCATTGGAGTGTGAGACTGCTTGTGAAAGTTAGATAAAACACTAAGGCATAGATAAAGGCACTGTATGAATGTTCATGTGACTGGGGAAATGAGACTTCTAGTAGAAGGTGATGTGATTGCTCACACTGAAGAGAAAGGCACTATAAAAGTCTTCTTCTTCTGGCTGCTCACTTTAGAGGGCATCTGCCTCCATTTCACCCTATCCCCAGCTCGTCGTCTGTCACACAAGCCCTCTGCATGTCCTCCCTGACTATATCCATGAATCTTTTCTGTTGTGTTCCTCTTCTCCTGCCAGACAGCTCCATTTTAAACACCCTTTGTCCAATATATCCACTAGATCTCCTCTCTTAAACAAAGTACCTGCACGTCCAAACCATCTCAGCCTTGCCTTTCTAACTTTGTCTCGAAAGCTGCTTGATCTGAGCTGTCCCTCTGGTATACTAATTTCTAATCTTGTCCATTCTCTTTGTTCCCAACAAAGAAACTTCAGTTCTGCCACGTCCAGCTCTGCCTCCTGTCTGTTTTGTTAGTGCTACCATCTCCAAACCACACATCATAGCAGATATCAGTACCATCTTGTAAGCCTTTCCATTCACTTTTGCTGCTATCCTTCTATCACACAAATCACCCCCTGACACTCATCTCCACCCATTCCACCATACCTGCATTCTCTTCTTCACTTGTCTTGTGAACTGTCTGTTGCTTTAGATGGTTAATCTGACATGCAATATAAGTCTATCCCATAAGAACCTTCAGAGTTCTAAGAGGTACCTGTGTGTCATATTTGGTTGCTCAAATCCTGATAATACAGAAGGTATTAGATATGTTGTTATAGCTCAGATAGTTTTTAGTTCATTCCTTTTCCATATCATTACCTTTAGTTTACTATTATAAACATTTTATCCACTGTGCTTTTTTCCTTTCTTGTTTAAACATATAAACTCTTCCCAATTAGGCCAGGTCTTACTGTAGCTACCATTGGGAACTTCTTAGCTAAATTGCTGATTTTCATTGAATCTCGGGCCCTGGTGTTGAGCCATTACATTCACCTCAAAATATGGATTTTTATTGTCTTTAAAAAAAATCATTTTAGCAGTTAGTTTAGAGATATCACAGTCTGTGTCATAGTATGCTCCGGGGTATCAGTCCCCCAGGGCATACAAGAAATCAAATCCTGTGATTTGATCTGGATTGCACAGCAATGGCACAGCATTTTTTTGAGGTTCCTTATAACACTATCACACATAGCTGTGAATACCTGCATGGAGAAAGAGCACAATTTAAGTGCTTTTCCATGTTAACAGCCTACCTACTTGCAAATGTCAGTCACTTTCTCTGTATTTTTGTGAGATCTCACTCTTTCTCTAACGGGTGTGCTTTACTGAAAACTGCACACACTGGAGTGCCCATCAGCAACTGGCCTCAGGTATTATTTTGACATGAGAAAGTCATCCTGTCAGTTTATAAAGGGCACTTACCATCCTGCCTTTCCTCCAACAGGCTATTAACCTTTTGCCAATGCTGCCACTGAGAGTAAGTTTACTCTTTGCCGATCAGCCTGAGTCACACTAATAAACTTACAACATAGCCTGTTTGCAAAAAAGAAAAGCAAATAGAAAAAAATGCATCAAACCAGCCTTAGTTCTTGTCCTGGACTCTGACATTGCACCCCAGTGTATCAACAGGGAAGCAAACCCCCTGTGTTTTGTCGTGTTGCTATATTTGTACTGGTATTTCAACTGGCAATGATATCTCACCCTGAAAAAAGCTCCTGCTGTCAGGGACCATGCTGTGTGTGTCACAGCCGACAGCAGGAGGGGAGGTCGAGGTGAACTGTGGCACAAGTGGACCACATTCCTGGGCCTTGTCTTTCACTCTCTGACTGTCTTTCTATTTATCTACCGCTGTCAGCCCACCTAACAGCATGTGGGAGCTTACTGCATAGAAGGGAGTAGTGCTGCTTAGCTAGACCAGTCGCAGTGCGAGACAAAGACAGGCAGCAGAAAGGCAGAGTACAAAGAGGCAGTTTTAAGATTTAGAAAACGAAAGGACAGCAGTTGAAAGCGTGTAGAAACTCAATTAGAAATAGTGGTTTTGCTGTTGTGTAATCATGGTGAAGTGTTTGATCCGGATCAAGACCAAGGTGAACGTTCATCTGCGTATGATCAACCATTGTTATCGGGATGTGAAGGTGCGTGTGCTATCTTTGGGACCCAGGCTTTTGGGCAGGGCTCTGGGAGTCCTTCCCCTTTTCCCCGCTCTACCGGGGGGATCTTCAAACTCAGGCTCTGGACCTGGGTTGAGACAGGAGTCCAGGGCTCCTTCCAGGCTAGCTGTTCCACTCCAGTTACATGGCTGCAGCCCAGCAGGCAGTCGTGCAGGTAAAAATCAAGGCTGGTTTTGTTAGATTGTGATATTTTGTGATAGATTTTCTGATTTTTAGAAGTGATTTCTTTTTGTGGTTATATTTTTAAAAATTTACAGCATTAAGTGATTGTGTAAGATATTGCTAAAATCTAATGTGATAGATATAAATTTGATATCAAAATGTAAAATTTGCACTGTGATGAACCTCCAAAAAGCAGCTGAGTAAGTTCCTATAGGACGTTGGTTTTATGTTGCATGCTTACTTTGGGGTTACAGTTGCCATTTGTATTTCCTTAGACATAGATTACATGATGGGAAGGCTAATTTTCTACTGCATAAGTTGTGAAAAGCTAGCCATTAAAAAGAAATCCAGCTTCCCTTATGACTAAATTAGCATAAGAAATGTCAGCACAGTGTTAAAGAAACCACATATGTACCAGAATATTCTGGCAGCTCAGCAAGCCAAGCTCCAGAGGCTTGTGGAAACTTTGCTTGAGAACTAATTAATAAGGAACAAATGAACATAATTTCCCTTTAGACCTCCTCTTTTATGTGCTATAAGGGACAGGTTCTTTATATCCACTTTTATAACAGTAACTTTTGGACATAATAAGCATGTCTTTTCCAGGCATCTACTAGTTATGTGGCTATTCATGAGCAACTATTAATTGCTGCATACCTAGAAAAACTGCCTATCCAATGCAATGCCACCTACATGTGCGGACTCATGAAAATAAAGCTGTTATTTCCAACATTACCAGATCAGCCGGCAAAAACAACATGATGGATAGTCTGTAGGTCAGTCCTCCATTCTAGGTATTTTAATACCACCTGCTTTCAGAACAGAAAACACAATACAAAATCACGACTTAACAGTCAAGTAGGTTTACAATCTGGAGTCTATTTTATGGGGTAGTGTTTCACACATGAAAGGTCCATAGTTCAAGACCAAAGGGAGACACAAATCCTACTGGACTCTAAGTGCTGTTTTCCAGGCTGGATAAATAGGAGGATTGCATCTGGAATGGCGTCTGGCACAAAATCTGCCCCAAATCAACCATGTGGATGCATCTACATCCATGGATTTGGGACAGACAACCTCTCTATGTTTAAGATTAGCGTTAAAGCTTTCCTTTTATAGTATAGTTTAATTTAGTTAGGGCTGGATCAGGTGACTCTTAATCCTTCTTTTGTTATGCTGCAAATGGCCTATTAGAAGAGCATTTCTTCTTCTCCCTTAGTTCTTCACTCTTCTTCACTCATCTGTTTTCATTCTCCTTGTGCTTTCACACAATCTCTAAATTTAATTATTAGTTATTATTGATCTTTGGTTCTCTTCCACAGTGTCACTTTTGCCCTGTCTCCCTCCCTTCACGCCCCAACCAGTCGCAGCAGATGGCTGCCCATCCCAGAGCCTGTTCTGCCAGAGGTTTCTTTCTGTTAAATGGGAGTTTTTCCTTCCCACTGTCACCAACTGCTTGCTCATAGGGGGTTGTCTGATTGTGGGGGGTCTTCTCTGTATTATTGAGGGTCTTTAGTGCCTTTTAGATTAAACTTAGTTATTGTCCTGGATCCCACATCTAAGAAAAAAATCCCTTTTTAAGTGGTGCAAGGAGCACCAAACCTCCTCCAAGTTATTGAATCTTATGAACTCCTGTCTTTCCCTGCTGTTTGTGTCAGGTTTGGAGTCTCTTCGAGACAGTGCTCACTCCACACCGGTGCGCTCAGTTTCGCATGGCGACTCCTTCATGCCTTCAAGGAGCCAGACGGTGGATGGCAGTGAGGCAAGCACGTCAGCAGTCATCTCAGATGAGAACTACAGCCCCTCTGACAGCGTGCTGCCTACACCCGTGGCGGAACATGGAATGGAGATGCCTTTGGCTCGTCACCTCAATGGTGCCCCCTGCAGCATTGACGAGGAGGAGTCAGAGGCAGGGACATCGAAAGAGGGGCAAGCCACTGAATTTGGGCACAGCAGGAGAGAACAGCGTATGGTCAAGAGCAGGCCCGCAACATCTAGCGAGGTAGAGGAGCTCAACAAGTTTATCCTGAGCGTGTTGCGTCTCTTCCTGGTTACCATTGGACTTCTGTTCGCCCTGCTGCTGCTTCTCATCATGCTGACAGAGTCAGACCTGGACATTGCCTTCCTGAGAGACATCCGCAAGACACCTGAATTCCAGCAGTTCCACTTTGAATACTTCTGCCCTCTGCGGCGCTGGTTCGCCTGTAAGTTACGATGGATGGGAGGTTTCCTTGTTAGTGAGGCAAAGTGAAAACAGACCAAACGACTCAACGAAGGCTTCCGCTCATGGAAATTGGATACAGATAACAGACAGGTCAGAAAAGAAGGCAAGAGGAGAGAAATTGATGGCTCTGTTCCTGATATCAACTAAGCTTCTCCCAGGAATAATCCTGTCACAAGCCACGTACTGTCCCCTGAAGAGCCTTGTTTATTACGTTTGACCATCACTATGAGGAAAGAAAATGTTATTTTAGAAATTCAGGTCATCAAGGTATTTTATTTTTTCACAAAATCACAGGAGCTGGGTTTAATTTGAACACTGTATCAAGTATGCCTGAGTTCACTTCTTCAACCACAGATAATAGTTGCCTTTATTTTTTTATTAATTTATATGTTGTATCATCACTGTAATACAAAATGATCTGAGGTGTTGGGGTGCAACTGAGAGTTTGAGACATTTGAGAGATTTAAAAATGGAGGGCAGACTATAGCATCAGTTTTTATATCGAATCAACAATATTCATGATGATTAAATGTTATTGTGGTTGCTGTTTTCAGATGGTGGGCTTAGAGAAAGTGTGAAATTGACGAATAAGCATTACTGAATGTAGATGAGTCCTGAGTCAGACGTGTTTGCAAATATTATAGTTTTATACGATTCTTAGGCAGATGCAAATAGACGTTACACATTTTTCCAGATGTACTTTACACCTGGAACATTCAATTTAAAATCACTGCTAAATGACTAGTTGTAGTAGCTTTGTGACACGGGTGTGAGATGGTGCTGCCCTGACAGAAGACTTTATTAGTGGTCTAACATCTGCTGACAGTTTTTGTCCAGATACTAGGGAACTGGTAAAGTTTCATCATCCAGTGACTAGAAATTAAGCCTTTTTAAGGATATAAATAAGTAATGGAGTTTATAGGTTTACTGTTTAATAAATAGCAGCCAAATAACACTAATAACTACAATGAACTTCTGTGCGTGAGGAACAGTTGTCACTTTGCTGTAGTTACTTTTACAGTAGTTATAAAGGTGATGGGACTATGTGAGCTAGCACTATAATGGTAGTCAAGTGTCTGGTCAGTTCTTTGACTACCACAATCTGTAGGAGTAGTTCATCTTGATGTGCAATACTGTTAATATAAAAAAGCAGATCCTTTCTATCAAGGGAAATTTGACTTTGTTTTAACCTTTGTAAAGTGCAAATATTAGTGCAATTTTCCAACAGTAAATAGTTAAGAGTTTGTTTTTAGTTAAAGACCCATGTTGAGTGACTGTCATTCACCTTTGTTTAGCTCTGCTGTGTTAAAAAAATTATGCATTTATGTGTAAAGGCTGAATATATTTAAAAGAATTTTGTACCATCTTGTTAACGCACTGACGGTTCCTCACAGTGACTTTTAATGTACTTGAAGCTGTTTTTCGTTTGTTTTTGTTACAGTGGATCTATGGTTTGCAGCCCTGCACTCACAAATGAGCCTAAGATAAGTCATGTTTACGTCGTTCTGCAACCTTCATCAACACCAACCAAAGAAACCTCTGTTGTCTCATACTTCTGTCAGTTTGTGTCAACAGATGGCAAAATAGTCTGCTGTCCTCCTCCGGCCTTATTTCTTGTATTTCACAGGTTAGCCTACAGTGTGTCTTTACAGCCCAGAGCAACAGAATCAATTCAAACTATGAGGTCAGTTTTCACTCTAAAAGTAATTGTCCTCTCAACAAGCCTACAAGTGCTTAGGATGCTGTGTGTATACAAGGAGCAATCAAAAGATTTTGTGGCTCTGCCCATGAAAAAGCAAAAAATCATACCTGATATTAGCTTGGCTTAGGTCACGTGTTGCACTCATCTGAACATTTTTCAATGCTGTTGGCATTTTGAGAACACTCCCTGGAAGTAGTGTCCGACCACTTGCACTTACCTGTGGGGAATATCACCATGGAGCTCAAACTCACGGAGAGAGCTAAGATGAACTTTGTGTTTTCACCCAACCGTCATGTTGACGTTCAGATGAGAATCACAACTCAAAGACCAAACAGTCAACAGTGTCCAAACCTGCAGGCGACACAACAGTTCAGGAGCTGACTAGTCTATTTTTCATGAAGTTGCACACTGTGAATAATTCCCCCAGGGTTGCCAAAGGGTTGTCCCTTAATGCCCTGAAGCTTTAGAGGGAGAACATTTGAAGCAAACCACCTCAGCTGTGGCAACAGCCAGAGTTCCATGCATGCCTTTCCAATTTTAGCTCCTTGAAAAGTTCCTAGATTTGAAAAATGAAATTCAACTTCAAGGGTTAATACTTTCAGACCCTGCGAAGGGGGTAAGCAACTTTTACTATCAAAAGCCACTTTTGAAACCTTTTTCCCCTAATAAAATATCTCTGTGGAGCTGTAATTGTGGGTCACATTAAAGCCCACGCTTGTTTTAAGCAGACCAGTGAAACTCCCCTTTCTGTCAGTGTAAAGAGATTTACCTGCACCCTTAATCCCTGAGATATCTCAATATCAGAAAAAAAGGGCAATTTCAACAATGTGTTTCAGTTTTTCTGCATGATAAAGAAATCCTGCTGTAAGAAATGAAAGAAATCTGTCAATATGACTCTTTGGACTTAAATTGTAAGAAATAAATGCATGAAATTACAGCTCACTGCCCAGACTTAATGTAATTATAAAACAAAGTGTCCTCATTTCTATCAGGTATGGTTTATACACTTTTTTTTGGCAGAGTTGCAGAATTTTTGGATCGCACCTGGTATCGTACAACATGCCGGACAGACATATGTTATACCAAAAAAAAAAAAAAAAAAAAAAAAGATTTAAT
>VUQG01019748.1:0-30614 GCA_015106755.1 Etia nguti | reverse complement strand
TAGAACCCCTTTAAAAAAAAAAAAAAAGGGAAAAAAAAATTTTAAAAAAAAAAAAAAAAAAAAAAAAAGCATGAATTACGTATGCAAAAAAAGAAGGCTAATATAGGCAAGTGACTACTTAGAGGATTTAGGTTTTGCAGGTTCCTGTAGGTGATTTAGAAAGTTGCTGTGTTCAAATCTTATTCAAAGTTAACACAAGAAGGATTGCTTTGAGAGTTGCTGTAGTGTTCAATGTAGAGCTTTAAATGCTGGTTTTATTTTTGTGCCCAGAGGGAAAAAAAACCTATCAGAAGTATTAGCACCAGTGTTTTCCACTTTTAGTACAAAGTTCAGAGAACAACATAAGCATCTAATGAAATATTTATATTTTAATTTAAAAAAAAACAACCCAAAAAACAAAAATAGATTTGGTTTTTTTTTTTTCAGACTTTATGCATTTCTTACCTTATTTAATTTAAATGGTGTTCTATGGTTTTTAATTGATGCGAGGCAATTGTGTATTGAAAAATATGGCCAGTAAAGGGGAACATTTAGCTTTTTACTCACCTTTATGTCAAAAAATCTACAACTCGAGCAATCTGAGCAATAAATATGTCAGATGAAATAACCGTAAACTACAAAATGTTTGCCTCAGTCACAATTGTTTTGAATCCCCTCAAAAGGTGAAACAGTCTGTAGACGTATACATGTACCAGCAGTGGTAGAGAAAGCTCTGCGATACAGACACTTCTCCAAAATATCCAAAAAATCTTTTCATGAAAATCCTGTTTGGTTGTCTAATCTTAGACTAATTTTTGACTGAGTTTATAAATGTATCACATACAGGTTTACTTGGCAGAAACAACTTAACACCTGATGGCATGGTCAAGATTTCCGATGGAAGAAAACAGGTATATTTTTAGATAATTTAAACAGCATTAGTAGCATTTTTAAC
This sequence comes from Etia nguti, assembly GCA_015106755.1. NCBI lineage: Eukaryota > Metazoa > Chordata > Actinopteri > Cichliformes > Cichlidae > Etia > Etia nguti. Next base: position 29,680 of record VUQG01019748.1, on the reverse strand, counting down.
TACCTGAACCGTTTCTTGTGCAATGTAGTTCACTGGCACGGTGGCCAAGGGGTAACAGTTCCACTGATAAGCAACTCTTGTTTTCAGTTTAATGAATGATGTAAACAAGGCCTCAGACATGGCCTTACTGTAAGCTTCCTTCCTGTACCATGGCCCTGCACATGGAAATGTCTCTGTAAGCATGTGTCCTGCATTTATTACCTCCAAACAAGACTGCTTATTTCCAATCACTGAAGGAGGACTCGTGTAATCTATTTATGAATAAATATCATCTATTCTTGACAACTGGCAGCTAGTCTGGCTACAAGTTCAATTTTGAAGTCACAGAAGCAGCAAATAAAGACATTTAGTGTGAAATTCAGTGAACAGTGCAACCCAGATCGGCACCATGTGGAGTTTTTCATTGCATCCCTGCTTGAAAACAGTAAAGTGTGGTTAATGCGCTCTCACTCACTCTCACACTATTTTACCAGCTTCAGGTGATAATGATGCCGTCACTATTGGTGAGATTCACAGCATTCATGCGTACAATATTTTGTAATAAAATGTCTATTTATTCGGTTTACTTTACAAATGGGGAAAAAAAAAAAAAATTAAAATGAACACATCTTAACAAGCATTTCAAAAAGCACTTTCACTGACAGAGAGAAACTGTAGAAATGACATTTACATAACATAAACCTTACACAACATAATATAAACCTTGCATTTTTCAAATTGGACTCTCAATTTGGATTTTCTTTAACATAAATAAAACCTCAAATATCAAAATGAACCAGTCTACACACTGACCTACTGTAACTTGTGGCAATATATGACATTAAGTTGCTCTCAGTAGTTGTGTCAAAACTGGCTGTGATCATGGAAATGTACCTGTCAACAACAGTTGGTTAGTCGGTACCCTGCCAAATAAATATGACAAACATGATGAATCCAACAGAGTAAAAGGTTTCAGAGGAGAAAATGGATGGTCTATTTGAAGGCGCCAAATGCCTCAAGAAAACAGTCAGAAGGCACTAATAGAACGCAGGTGTATACGTGCCAGAGAGTAGCCATACAAGGTTAAAACTAAGCTTGTATGACTACTCTGAATACTGCCCATGGAAAAGAAAAACCATCAAGGTCTTGCAGTGGCAGCACCATGCTGTGTGCATGCTTCTTTGCAAGTCTGACAGTTTTAAGAAACACTGGGTAGAATAAGAAGGAAAAAGGCAGCGATATGAGGAAAATGTGTTGCCATCTGACATTCACCAAGGCCACAAATGCAAAAACAGGAATGGTTTCAAAACAGGCTTATACTGGAGTTGAGGTTTCGCATCATTTGAGAAGTTTTCAGTCTTCATGAAACTGAACCAACGACTTACAGTAGGTTGGAAAAAAAGAGAATACATTTGTTTCTTACATTTGTACACTTTACTGAATAAGAATAATGCAAAGATTTAGTCAGACAATCATGTGGCAGACATTCAGTGTGCAGCATAATGTCTGGATGGGAAAGAAAACTAACGGTAAAACTGAGAAGAGCCAAGCTGCTTTAAACTGACAACAGCAACTTAAAACAACATGTTAAGCAGTGCAACACAGAACACGCATGTTGAGTCAAAGTGGACACAACAGTAGAAGACCACCATCCAGTTCCATTCCAATTTTCAGTTTGGCATGAAAGTCTCAACTAGAACAAATCTAAATATTATAAGGTGTAAAATGACAGAAAGTACAAGATAATCCCTTTTTTTGCAGAATCACACCATTTATCTAATGTAGCTATAAATGTGTATTTTTGTGAGCAGTGAGGAAGAAAATTCTGCCACTTTGCTAATGATCCTGCATTACCCCACTGCATACGCCATTTATACTGTAACATGTCTAAGAATGACTCACAATTTGATATGACTCATTTCACTGCTTCAGGTACGTTATACCTTGCTTTAGTATAAAAATAGTAATGTACTTAAAGCTCTAGTGAGATGCAGAATGAAGATGCTATATTGAAAGACTTGTGTAGTTTCTTACAGCAAAAAAAAGTTTATAGGCTGAAAATCTTAATTGTTACCACACTACGTGTTCCTGCTACCTTGCTGAACCCAACCAGAACCTGCTGATCACACATTTTTTTGGTCTATGATTTAGTCAGAAAAGACGTGAAGGCGCCCCGACGCATTTCCACCCAGCAAGGCATTCCTTGTAGGATGGAAAGCAGTTACAGAGAGGACTGTGCTGAGATTCTCGCTGTCCATGAAGGAATGTTGGAGTTGACCGCTTTCATGGAACACCTGCACCCTCCTAGGCTTCATCATGCTCCCCACCACGAAGCAGTCTTCCTGTTTGGGGTCCCACACAGCTGATAGTTTGGTCAGCCAGCGACCTGTTTGCATGTCATGTCTGCCAATTTAGATTGAGAAGAATGTTGAAAGTACAGTTATTAACACAGAGTTGCCATAAAAGAACAGGAAAAGTTGAAGTTCAATTTAGTGGATGTACCTGATGGTTGTCAGCAAGGGAGATTTAGTAGTCATTGTAGATGTGTCATATATCCTGTTAAAAGAAAGAAAGAAAGAAAGAAAGAAAGAAAGAAATAAGGACATTGTGTTGGAATTGAAAAAATTAAGCATATACAGGATGTCAGTGCTCCATCAGCTTCACCTTATATTGTTATCCATACAGGAAGTAAGAACCCTGTTTCCAGTACAAGGGGAGAAATAAGCACTGGATATGCTTAAAGAGTGACCATGGAGCTGGGACACTGCCTGGCTTTTGGTCTTCTTCAGGTTTCGACTGTCATAAATACTAACCACCCTGCAAAAAATTAAAAAAAACAAACAAAAAAAATCAAAGCATACACTTTAAATTTAAAGACAGATTCACATAAAATAGAGACGTGTAAACATTACAAAAACATAAAAATAAAATAAAAAAAGCCCATACTTGCTTTCAGCCACCACAAAGTACTGCTTCTGTAAAGGGTGGACGTTAACGCAACGCAATGTCTTGGGGTCCAGTGTGTGGAGGGATTCATGGGAGTTTCTGCAGATGAAATAACATGCTTATGAAAACGTTTGAGTGCAAAATTAAAGTTGTTTAAAAGAAAAGAAAATGTACTACTTTCATTACTTTAAGACAATGTCATTATCTCACCCTGGGGTGCGCCTGTCAACAATGGCAACGTCTCCATACCAGTTCCCGACCACTAGTGTCGAACAGTCATGTGACATGAAGTCAAACGTTTTCAGGCCATCCTCAATATCATAAACCTAGAAAATGGATTCCTTATTTATTCGTGGATTACAATGCAACCAGATTGAACTCAACTAATGAAGGTTATTTACATCATCAAAAACAGCCTTCTCTACGTCCATGCAGCGGAGGGATCCATCGTAGCTGAGGCTCAGCAGTTGTGTGGGATGAGACTTGGAGAATGCTATGCAGCCCACTGGACGGGTGTGGGGCTCAAAGAGCAGGACACCATCATCACCCCAGTCACCACCCTAGAAGAGTATACACATGCAGTAAATCAGTGGTTGGAATTCATTTGATTCAAATAAAGCTTTTCAGAACAAAAACAAAAAAACAAATCTGAATTCAAACATGAAGCAGGCCAATTAGCCTGAGGAGAACATTTACAGATTTTTGGAGAGAGATCTGACTTATGCCCCACATGAAGCTTTACTGTTGAGACACTTTCTGCCATCTAGTGGTCAAGAACTAATGCATAGTTAAAGCAAAGAAAACTCACCAACTTCCAGAGTCCCACTTTCCCCCACTTGTCGCCCGCAGCCAGCAACAGGCTGCTGGTGCAGGGGTGGAAGGTTGCAGAGAATATGCGATCCTTCACCACTTTGGCCACTTTGTCCTCATTTATCTTCATATTCTTCAGTGAAGAACGGTACCTGTGTTCAGACATCAGCGCACTTGTTTGTTCATCTTTTTCTCAGGTTCTTCCAAAACATCTGACCCTCAGTATATCAAAAAAAGGGTCACTTTTTGTAAGCTGTGCAGTAATCTTACATCCAAATAGAAATATGAAAACTTACGCTTTCAGGTCAAGCTGTATCTTTTTATCTTCTTTTACATCCTGTGAAAAGAAAAGTAATTACATGACTTCCTAATTGAGTAAGAACAGTTACTACACTGCATATGCATAAGAAATTTGTTAGGAATTTTGTTCTTATGCTTGTGGCTAATATGGGTAAGTATTCACGCTTAAGTAGGACAGACGGGGGAGGGGGGGTAGTCTACAATTGGAGATCAGGCAACATGTTAAACTGAGTGAGCATTGTAAATAAATATTGTATAGAAAAAAAGTGAAAATATCCGAGAAAGCTGACTCTTACCTCAGAGCAGAGCTCAAGAAGTTGTGGAGGCAGCTTGTTTCCTTCTTCCACATTCACTGGATCCATGGGCAAAGGGCCAGAGGGCTTCTTTGCTGGTGAAGACTTGAAAGCAAGTAAACAACTATAATGAGTAACATACCCAGACAGGAAGAACGAGAAAAAACAAAAGCTAAAGAGACTTAAGATGCAGCAGTGGAGTTGTGTGAACTGAGACATTACAGATGCATTATTAGACTATATGTTGGCACCTGTTCATAAACAAGTGTCCCTCTCGGTTCAGGAGGAAGCTCCAGGATCTCTGCTTCTTTTTTTTGGAGTCGCAGTGATTTGCGAGGTGGCAAGACTTCTTTTACAGCAGCATGTGCCCTGCAATCAAAGTCATTTAACATTACAGGAGGGCCAAAAAGAGATGTTTCCTATTTTAACATAAAACAGGGTTAGGGTAAATTAAAACTGTTTTTCCTGACATTCACAAACATAAAACTTTAATTTATAAAAGTGACTTTTTTCTTGTACTTAATGACATTGAGTTGATAAGTCTATTCTTATTTCCTGAGCTTCAAAAAGTTCAGTCCCAAAAACAAATACAAAGTACATTATAGGAGCACTGTGATGCTCCACAGAGAAAACATGGGAGGGGAAAAACACCACCATGTTGTTCTCATAATTTCTGCTCCGCAAATCTCCAGTCCTGTGGTTTTCCACAGTATCACAATGCCCGATTGTTCCGACTGTACCTTGTGAGACCCCTCTGCGATGGCTTTGGTCGAGTCAGCTGCTTGAACTCCTCAGTTGCCTTTAAACAAAAGAAAATAATAATTGATAGTCTGATAATCCAGACAAATGAGAGAACAACAGATATGGTCCTTTTCATAAGGATTTATTTCTCACTCATAGTCTATCTGGGTTAATTACACCAGTAAATACGACTTGTAGCGGGTCAAAATGTCAAATGTTGGTGGTCGAATTTAGACTTTATGTTGATGGTGCTGATAGTGATAGATTTAGGTCCATGAAAGATTTGCAATCCAGATAATAAAGAGCAGATTTAGTCAATAACATACCTGAAATAAGTTGATAGAAGACAGAAAAGCTTGGTTTTGTCTGATGTTCTCCAGGCGCTCCAGTTCATAGGCAGAAAGTCTCCCATACCCTTCCTGTTACACAAAAATACAGCACTGACACACTGCAAGAAAATTGCTTATTTCAAGTCATTAGAAGTTCCTTAAACTACCATGAGCTGGATGACTGAGAACCTGCACAGACACCTATAAAAACATGTTTCTGTCAATCACAAAGTCCAATTCAAATTGTGCAAAGTTTCTGTACTCACAGGCGCATGCTCCACATCACTGTTTTCAACATCCTCCTCATCCTTTGGTTTCTTATTCTGGCTGCCGTTTTCAGCGACAGCTTTTGTTTTCTATCAAGAAATTACGACAGAATTAACAAATCGTCCAGTTTTAAAATGACTGTTCGGCCCCATTACTGTGAACGAGCTCTCACCCTTTTTTTCTTGGGAGTTTCATCTTCAGGAGAGTACTGGAGGCGTTTAGGTCCAAGACCGTTTCTAGATGATCGTCGCACTGTCGCCTCGAGATTCTCAGGGGTCATTTCCTGCAAGGTGGCCCTCGTTAACAATTTAGTCAGAGACTTTAAGGCGCTCATTAAACTTTCTCACCCAAGATTTAGCAAAACTCACAACACACCTGCACTAAAAACTGTGCTTCTTGATGCTAATGCTATGAGGCAGCTGCCTAAAACAAGGAGGATACGTTTAAAAACAGGAAACCACATCAAAACAAAACTACTGTACCTTCACAACCACAACAGCTTCGCGCTTTGTTCCGAGAGTCGCCATTTTAGTTCATTTACAATGACAGGTACGAGTATTTGTTTGAGAGAAGCGAGACGTGAGCACCTCACAAGTGACAACTAGTACGGTCATGATAATTACAAAGGGGGGCGCAATTGGCGCCACATGCTACAAATGTTTTGTAACTGGCCCTCCCCTTCTGTTGTGAAACAGAATCCTGGCACCTGATTGGTTTATATTTTTACGTCACGAGAAGAAAGGTTTAGGTCCCTCCCGCCAACAGCCAAGCTGGCCTCAGCTTCTGCTGAGATGATGTCGCCATCCTATGGCAGGATTGTGGAATAGCGGTGACAGGAAAGTCATGGTTGTGTATTCACAAATGCTATTGGTTAACGTTTACCAAACAAATGACTGCCGCACACTGCCAACGTTTGTCAGTGGATGAAACAGAAAATCTATATATATGAGAGAAACACACATTAGATGAATGTTTTTATTTGCAAAGTATACAGACATAGATTAATAGATAATCAAAAACATAAAATATGATTAATTGATGTCCTGATTTTGAGCCACATAAGGTTCTCAACAAATGTTCCATAATCAACAATGGTGCATAAAAATAAATGCTGCTGTAAAATCAGCATGTAATCTTTATTTGTTTTAGTTTGGCATGTAATTTGCTGCCTTCGGCCCCAGGGTATTGAGTTAAAATATTTGGCCTATATTGTTTCCATGGAACATTAAAGGCCATCTTAGAAAAATCAGTTTTTTACTACTGCAGTTATTAAAGTATGATATACCGAACTATGATAATTAATCAGTAATTAATCTATGTATTCACCCACTGAAGCCTCTTGACAGACATTAGTGATGGGGTTTTACGCACAAGCACTGCTTATAGCGTGTTGAAACACAGCATTTAAAATGAATTTTGTAAACCTTGCAAGATTATTTGGAAAAACATACATATCCATACAATTATGTTTTTTATTTCTTTTTTTTTAGGCTTGTGGAAAAACAGAAAAATAGTTCTGTGCTACACTTACCTATGCATTTTACAATACACATGCACATACCTACACTGAAGAGTCTTCATCTATTATTGTGAGACAGACTGAATGGGGAAAAGGTGTTTTACTGTAATAAACCCGTGCAAACATGATGATACATACTAGTCGAGATGCAGTATAGCTAAGTGCACAAGAATGTGGTTAGAAAGAAGTACTGTATATCTGTATTAATGTGATGCATATGCTTCCTTACCCAAAAATTGAATTATTAAATGAGTTTGTGTTTTAAAGTAATGACTGAATTTTCCTTTCCTTGCATTTGACTCAAAATTTTCATGTCTCATTTTAAATAATAACATAATAAGGTGTTTAGAAATTAAACTTCCAGAAAACATGTTAGAAACCCTAAGTTGAGATCAGGCATTTAGGCTAAAAAAAATACATTTAGGTACACACATGCTCCAGAGTTTCCGCTTTGTTGCCCTTTTACTAAGATGCTTAAGGTAGAGGGTAAGAAGAGCAGGCAGCCAGTCCACACATGTTTTTTCCACGCTCGATCAAAAAATATCTGATGAAATAAAAAAAGAGAGATATAAGGAATTCTTGCAAGCTGTTACAAGTCATAAAGCTCAGATACACACAGACTATATTTACCCATCCTTTCCCCAGGCTGTGCCCCAAGAGTTCTTCACAATCCAATACGGCAGGCCGTTCTTCTCAGTGCCATACCCCACCGCCAGGACTGCATGATTCACTTTGTCTGTTGTGTTCTTACACTGGGTGCTAAATAGACAACACTAGATCAATAGAGCACATGTCTTTTGAAGGTTGAGTGGGCCGGTTGTCTCTTTTAATATTATATTACATCCTACATTTGCAAATAAAGTGGTGTAGTTGACTTGTATGCATAAATTATAAAATATTTTAATCTTTTCAAGCTACTACTAGTCATCATAGAGACACTTCTTTATACACAGTCCCCCATTTGCAGTTTTCAGAGGCTTAAAAACAATTGTTTTGTACTTTCCCTGCAAAGGATTTTATCCAAATAGTAAAAATATGTTGTCTGTCTACTTAAATTAGTGTATAAGTAACAGAGACAAAGTGGGGCTAGTATATTCTGGTCTGCTCTTAAATAGTAATATATGCATAAGAGCTTGTTGAGTTATCAAGGTCCTGATCTCACCTGGAGTAAACACCTTCTTTGTAGTGCTTAAAATCAGCTGTGACGTCAAAGCAGAAGGTGATAGGATTGAGCCGGGCCACTGCATCGACCATGGCCTTTTCATCATACTGTGAATGGGCACACACAAATTATAACATATACCTGAGTAGGTCGATGTATGAGGAGCTCCCTATTTACTACAAAACATTTGCTTTTTTTAATAGTAAAAATTAAACCATATAGTAGACAAACTGCTTCAGATTATTTAAAACAGTTACTCTATTTCCCCCATTGGGTAACAACAAAGACACATTTTACTGTATTGATCTGTTGTTTTGTTAACCAGCATATGCAAAGACACTCACACAGCACATTTATTGTACAATTTCATCCACAGTGCAATTTTAATTGTTCACACACTCACACTTGTTATATTGACAACATCTCGGACAAACACAGCTGCAAGTGAAGGCTCAAAATGGCATTTTTCCTCCTAAAACAGGAAAGATAACACTTTTTTTAATTGTATATTTTATCATATGTAAAAAATAAATAAATAAAGATTTTACTCTCAAAAATATTACATAGGATTTGTAGGGATAATCCTCCTCTGTCATGAGACCTTTGCTGTATTTGATGTACTCCAATGCCTGACTGGGGAACCCACTGAAAAAAACCACACAGCCTTTGATTGGTTGAAATTCTATACTTACATTATTATGCTGTTTCTATAACATAAAATGACTCACATGTTATAGTTATAGGCCAAACAAACATGATTCCTACCCAAAGCATCCATAGTTGCTAAAATTTCTGGAACAGTCCAACAGCTGCTGCTCAGACTAAAACAGAGATAAATAAACAGCATTCATCATGTATACTCGGAAACAATGGATACTTTTCTTCTGCCAGCTATATTTGTGTATAATACTAAACTCCTACCAGTTGTATTAGTTTCCCAGTAGCAATAGCATTCACTGACTCCAGACAGCCAGTGGCGGAGAAGGTCCAACAGCTGCCACAAAAACCCTAAAGATACAAACACGACAATTCAGTTATGTTAAAGAGGCACTTCATAAATATTTAAATGCTTACCACGATAATTTTTGGTGCTGTAAAATGTAAATGAAAACAGGAGGAACCATCTGTAGATTAAACTCTCCTTTTAGAATAGTTAATAATATAATATATTATAGAATATATTCTCTCCGAGGTTGTGACTGAGGTATGTTGTTTAAAAAAAATGTGCACATGTAGAAAACGTATTCTTTATGTTTTATTTGTTTCACACTTATCACTTTAGTCATGAAACGTGTCCCGTCACATGTTTCTCATAGAATATAACTGTAAAAATGAAAGTGAAAAAAAAGAGTAAATATTATAACTTACTAGGAGAAACATAAAAGTGGCCACTTTTACATGTAAATGCAAAGTTGTTTATGTTGAAGCGAAAAGAAATGTTCTTATTAAAAAGTAATAAAATCTACTGTAAATTTTTCAAAAGTCACAGTTTTTTCCTCTCCTTTCACTACTTCTTAAAAAAAATCAGACACTGTATTTGTTCAGAAAGGTGCTAAATGTTTAAGGTTTAGCAAAAATATTTCTGGAGATTAAACACAAGACATAATATTTTTAGTAAAGCATGGTTTGTGCTTCAATGCAACTCAAAGAAAGCATAATAAAATACAGACTTTGTACGACTTTGTAAATATTGTACTTTGCACAATATTTCTTTAACAAAGGGAGAATATGGCTATAAAGGATTTAAGAGCTATAGAATGTATGAGGATACCTGGTCCTTCACAGGAGTAACAAAGTCGCCCTTCATCCTCCAGTCTACAAACTCAGGATAAGGACCTGTCCTTTTGACATGACTGCCTTTAGTGACTGAGCAGGTCTAAAAGATGCAAAAATCAAAAGATTATAAAGGAAATCAAAGATAAACTCCAGCACTCCGTATAAAAGCACCTGTTGTGTGAAGTGTTATAAAATTAGGTAATTTACCGAAGGTTCCGTGAAAAGGTAGAATTTCTTGAATTCCTCAAATGTCATGTCTGAGAATTGGTTCAGGCCCACTAGATTTAAAAATGAAGAGCAGTGTGAGAACTGGATGAAAACTTCTAGTTATGTTAAGTTACTGATCTACTGAGATTTCTTTTACACAACCATCTCTAGAGTTTACAAAGAATGACCTGAAAAAGAGAAAATATACAGTAATCAACAGTTCTCTGGGTCAAAATACTTTTATGATGCCGGAGATCAGAGTAGAATGCCCAAACTGCTTTGAGCAGATAGAAAAGCAGCAGTAACAGCAACTCATTACAGCCAAGGCATGCAGAAGAGCAGCTCTGAACAAACATTACATCAAACAGAGAGAAGACCAAATTGGGTTGCACTCCTTTCAGTTCACACAAGGTCACCAATATTTAATAGAAAAACTCTGAAAAAATGTGGCGATGGGGATATTTTCCCCATCGCCTCTTAGTACCAAATAAGGGTCATTTAAATGCCATGGCCTACCTAGTTATTGTTTCTGACCAATCATCTTCAGTCACCTTCTTTGAGACACAGAGATATGTCACAAAGCTCAAATCATCACAAAGTGGTTTCTTGAACATGACAGTCAGTTAATTGTACTCAAATGGCCTCCACAATCACCAGATCTCAATCCAAGAGAGCATGAATGTGCATCAGACACACCAGCAAGCAACTGTATAATGTTATCATCTCATTATAGACCAAAATCTTTGAGGAACATTTGCAGCGCTTTGTTGAATCTATGGCAACAAGAGCTAATGTTGGATCCAAGGATCCAACTTGGTACTAGTAAAGTGTACCCAGTAAAGTGTCCAGTGAGTGTATATTTCATATTCTGAAGCAGAAATTGGAGCAGAACAATACTGTACTTGTGAAGGAGTGATTCCCAGCATTATGCTGATCAACTGTCCTCTTATTTTGAGTGAATACATGGAGTCTGTGGTGATATTCCTCAGTGCCATAAACTTTGTTGTGCTGCACAAAACAAAAACATATAAAAACAAACATAATGAAACAAAGGAAAGAAAATTCAAACTATGTTCAACTACATACAAAAAAACCCCAAAAAACAAAATCGTCGGAATATAAAGGCCGAAAGTATAATGCACATACCTCTGAAATCCACTGCTTGAAAGCATATTCTTCTAATGGGACACAAAAATTTTCAGTGAGTTAAGTAACACTTAAAATCGACCTCTTATGCTTTTCTTGAGTTTTAGTAACAGGCAAAGGCTATTGGAAATATTAACATCAGAGGTGTATGTACAAGTAACCCTTGTGAGCCAAAAGCTTAGGCTCTATCCTTCTCTCAACACTCTTCTTAGCTTTTTTCTACTCTTACATGAACATCCTTCAAATCATTAGCATCACTGGATCTGTATGATCTCTATGTTAACGAGAGCAGAAATCCCTAATATGATCATCTCAGGCAAATATCTCTGGCCCCACCCAGCTGCTGTTTAAAAAAAAAAACCCTGTCTAAAACAGCAGGTTTTAGGGGATGAACTACTTACTGGGCTACACTGAGGACCAGTAAGAAAACTGCGATCTGAGTCACGCACAACTACCCAAGTAGAAATAAAATCAGGGAAATCTATTACCAAGTACTATGCTTAAGTACAAATTTTAAGCACTTCATCCATTCCTCATGAGCTCATCAACAAACTGTCATGTTCATTCGACAGCTTTAATTTCACATAAATTGAGCATAAAACATTTAGAGTGTTCATATGAAATATGCTTTCATAAACCTTTTAGCAAAATGGAAAATAGTATTAGCTTCATCTCTACAATGAAAAGCAGCAAAAGTAAACTTATCCCACAAAAAATTGGAGATGTCAGTTTCTGCATGACTGCTTCTACAGTATGTTACTGAACATTTTGTTAACAGAATCCAAGGACATGAACACTTCTGTCACCCTTTTCTCTGCCTTCTCTGCCAAGCAACTGAATTTCAATTCTAGCAGCTGCTGCTGCTTGAAAAATGTAAAGTTTTAAAATAAAAACAATAAACTGATCCAAATCTGGCAAACACTTACCTTTGACTGAAATTAAAGGTGATAAATGAACGAAGTTAAAAATGGCAGTAATAAACCACACAACAGTCAGAGCCATACTCTCCACAGCAGATTACAGCAAGCTTTAAGGGCATCACATGACTTGACTTCTTTTTATGACTGCCTAAGAGCCCCTACTACTGAAACCCCCTTTGAATTTCCCCCAGCAAAGCAACAGTCATAAATGTTATGGTCCAGTGCATCCTGTTCAGAACATAGTGTTAAAACAAACAGTGCAGCCTGTAAGACACTTCTCCCCCTGAGAAAGAATAGATTTATTAACAAGAGGTAATCAGGAAAGAATACACTTTTATACAAAACTGGAAATACTACTCAAGCTTTTGAAATAGACTGAAAGATAATTCTCATATCACTGGGTATTGCTCACTGCAAACATTTGATGTGCCTGTTAGAGAGTAAAGATTCATGTGCAAGGGTGGGGTTTAAATACAGTACACATACGGTTCTAGGTATAGATTCCATTTGAACACGTCAAAGTGGTACATGCCTGCCACTTAAGCTTTAGATGTTTTTCTATACAAAGCCTGTAAAAAATACATATAAATATTTCAAGAAGAAGCACAATATTACTACTGTATAGTTCCTGCTAACACGTTGGAATAGACAGGATACAGAATGTGTTACACTTATAAGTTGTTTTCAACATTTGTTTTAAAGTATCATACACAGAAAAGTTATTACAGAGTTGAACGATCATAAGGATAACACATTTCGAGGGATATGTTTTTTTTTTTTTTAACACATTGCACATTAGGAAATGCATCAGACTGCCTGTACACAGTACTGTACACAGTAAATATTTCTGCTTTATCGGCAAATCGTAGAACAAAATAGTTTACATACTTTTGTGGAATATAATCCATTTAATGATTAAGGCAAAACCATAATGCACTGGCCAAAGAGGATTAACCATAACAACTATGCTATCACTGTCTGAGTGTAAAAACTGGGAATTTAACTTCCTGAAGTGGCTCAATCTTGGTTACATCTGCTACATACATTGCCCGGTGCTTATACTGTATATACATCATGTTGCCCACCAGGGGAATTATGTGATAGTAAGCAAAGCATAAAAACCCATCTCTCCAAACAAAAAAACAAACTTATCAGCGAATCTGCAGGTGTCAGTTTGACTCCAGCACTTTCAAATCTCTATGTTACTCTGCGGCTACATAAAAACATCAGAGCACATGATTCAGCTTCAGCCACTGCAGCGGTCTCACTTTTCCTCTCTCTCTAAGGTGGGACAAGATGGACTGAAAGAGGAAAAATGTTATCCAGAATTGATAGTCTGATGGTTTTAATCATTAAGATTTTCATAAAATCAAATCCTATTTTGGATATTATTACTTGCCTGAATTTTGTTGCAGTAGCATTTTAATATATTTACATTCAGCATGTCCCTCGCGATCATTGCAAATATTGTTATCAGTCTTGTTCGGTTCAAATCAAACAATAAAATCCCTAAGAATCACACAGATTTATATGGAAACTTGTTTAAAAATAACTCCAGTTATGTGTGATTCTCTCTTGATTTGGGCGAGTTAACCTTCATGCGGTAAATGTGAACATTTCTTGCGAATGAGAACCATTTGGTGCTGCACATTCCCTTTAGGATATGGCTAAACAAATTTAAAAAATAAATAAATTAATGTTAACATGATATTTAAGACAATAAATAACATATAAATACTCTGTAACTATAGAAATAAACCTCTCTGGAATTACACTCAGTCTCTAATAACGAATATACACAAGTCCGTGGGGAGCATATACTAAAAGGGCACTGCCTACTCTGTCTAATACAAATAATAGTAAATGTACATTTTGATATATTGTTTATGTACACTCAATATGAAAGCAGAGTGAGAGAGATCATCTTCATGATGAAGTTTTGGGCTCGATTCTCAGGGATGCTTCATACAGACTCTCCTCATCCAGCACATTACTGCGGTCGAGCAAGTACTTTGTCACCTAAAAAAATAATAATAATAACAAAGACACAGAGAGTGAGCGGGTTATTCAAGGTTTCCTTGATCTTAGGCTACAAATTTAGAGCAGGAAATGTTGCGTGAGAGCGAGTTCTTTTAAAACAATAGCTGCACTGGTCAGAAAGTACACTGGTTACTGTGGCACAAATCCAAGTTGCGTTTTTAGGATTCACTAAAATGTGTCTGCAAGTGTACAGCTTTCACTAATTTTCAGATGTTTGTATTGTTGGTACTGTATTCCTCCAAGTTTTGTTTTGTATCATTTTTATATTATTTTCAGTTGAAAGGCACATGTGAGATGGCCAAATCAGCGGAAAGCTCGGAAACAGATCGGACTCATCATGATAGTAGATGGTACACACAGTTGACCACAGAGCAAGAAGATGACTGCTGGTTAAACAGTTTGGTAGCTTTCAAGACACACATACATGCACACATGTGTGTGTGTGAATGTCATTGCACAATGTGGTCCTGAAAACACTCATGTCTACAATAAAAGAAACTACTAGAAAGGCAGTTTTTAGTATTTTGGAATGTGTTCAGCATGTGTTTGCATGTAGACAAATTTTGGCAGTGGTATAGCATCCTTTCCACGCAAACATGCAGTCATGAGGCTTTGTAGGTGCGGCAATGTCAAAATGAAGTCTGAATGGGTATAGTAACGATTACACAGAACACTGGCTGGAACATCAACTTGTTGAAAGGAAAAGGATTTCTAGTTTTGATAGGTTTTTTCAACTTGACACATTAACTAAAAGGCAAAAAAAATAAATAAGGCCAAAGGAAAACTTTCTGACAGTGAATACACTTCGGCTAATCCGAAAGTTGCTGAATTTCAGTGCAGCTACTCTTTGTAGATCATTGCCAGTTTGTCTTTCTTGCACTAGTGTTTCTCTAAAACCAGCTGAATCTTGAGAAAATAGTGATCCTTCAACTTGATTTCCATATTAGTGAAGAAGTAAAAAAAACTTGTTGCACAACTTGTTTCCACTCAGTTTTCTCCCTCAGACTCCTCCTGAAGTTACAGTAATACTCTCAGTTGACAGTCTCAACTTAGGGCATGACTTCACCCTGCATGACCATGTGAATATATATAAAAAAAAGGTCTCATCACCAGTGATGGTCCTCTACACAAAATTTGGGTTAGACTGAAACAGGACGTCCAGGAAACGATCTAAAAGCAGCAACAAAGCTAAAGGCACAGAAGCAGTGTACGAAGAAAATGACCTGGCAACAGCCAGTTCCTAGAACTTTTTGATCACACCTCATATAGCAATACTTGACAAATCCAGACAAGAAATAGAAAGCTGCAAAACAATGAAGATGAACAGTAGCTTCACCTTTGGTTGATAATCAATCTTGTAAGCTGTTTGCTGAAATTGTCGTATCTCTCTGATAATGTGAGAAATCTGCAGAAAATTACAGAAAATCACATAAAAGTCAAACATGTCCACCATTAAGTCCCATAAATAATAAATAGATGAAGAAGCGTTACACTTATTGCATGGATCACGTGCATGTGAAAAACACCTTACACAACAGCGTATGGTTAAAGTTAGATGTTCTTTACCATTCTCATCTTGGAGAAGTTGACAAGGTTGTCTTCAGTGTAGTTGGGTGTTCCCTCTTCAATGAAGGCCAAGTCAGTCAGGTACATTCCCAGGTAGGGGACACATGGGGGGTCACAGCTGAAGACACCAGGCAGGTCAGAGAGCCAGTTAACACAAAAAGTTTTTTAAAAAGTAAAAAGTTGGTTTACTTACTTCTTCAGAGCTTCTCTAAGGTTTTTGAATCTGCCTTCTGATGACACCAGCTTCTGTAACTTGTCAATCACAGTCTTTGTCTAGAACATAGATCAGGGGGAAAATGTTACTGTCACAACCTCGAAATGTAATCTGAATCTTTATTAACTGAAGAAGACAATGACAGGATTGCTCAAAATTACCATTAGTAGACTCTCTTAGAGCATCCTGACTTTCATTCATTTTGTTCAACTTTAAAAAAAAAAAAAGTAGCAGCCAGGGATTGTACCACCAACCTTCCAATTAATAGATGACCTGCTCGACCTCCTGATGCACCCCAGTTATGAAAGATCATATGAGAAATTTCTAATACCTGCTTGGAAACTTTGAGCCAGGTCTTCTTGAGGCGAAAGATGGAGCTGCGATTGAGAGACGATGTGATCTCAAGCACAGCATTGTAGTTGTGGAGGCAGCGGCAGATGTCGGCCACTGCCACCCATTTCTCGATCACCGCCACCCGCATGTTGACATCATCCCATTGCAGGATCTCTGTGGCAATCTTGTTACTGATCTAGCAAGAAAAGAAACAAATACACAGTGATAATATCTATGTATGTTCCGTATCTTTCCCTAAGATATCTATCTAATCATCTTTAGATTAATACTTACATCATTAAAATGCTTGGTAGTTGTCATTATGTATGGAGTTCTCTCATTCTTGTCATTCTTCATCCAGCCCTGACCGAAGAACTCCCTATACAAAACAAAATGTTTACACAGAATGAACAAACATCTTACATCACGGGTAAAATATTTCAACATTTCATGCGTGTCCATCTCTCCATCCTCCCACTCTAACCTCTACAATTTTTATCTGTTTACCTTTGTTTGTGTTCTTGTATACACACCTGAGTGTGTGACTGTATGTGTGTACATTGTATGTCTGCGTACTCACTCATATGGGATGGCCTTGAAGACCAGGTGGTCCAGCAGTGTGAGTTGCTCAGCTATCTCCAAGGCTGAATGGCTCTCAAATGGTTCAGTCTTAGAGTCCTCCATGGCCTGACCACAACAACAAGCAAAAAAAGGATTACCACAACTAAAGCAAGTTAAAGAAAAAGAAGGGTTTTATTCTGAAAAGGCTTTTTTGTGGTCTTCTCTCACCATTTGTGTGATCTCTTCAAGGGTAACCTGGTTGTCTCCAGGATCCTCCTGGGTTAGAGTTCTACATAAAAGAAGACATAACTGTTATATTATCTTTGATACATGTTTTTTTTTTTTTTTCAAAACAATTCTATAACATTGATATAAAAATCCCACTTGACCATTCACAGAGGCTATTAATTTTCTCCTTTTTGTTTTGGCTTCATAATATTTTGCACAAATACTTTATGGGGACAGGTGTTTTAGATAGCTTTTGGCCTTTAGCCTCCTGTTTTGTGATGTTGCACCCATTGAAAAGTCTAGTCTGTGTTCCACAGGGGGAACAGATAATACTTCTGGGGCTGACTCTCAGTAAAAAAGTTTAAAATTTAGGCCAAGTTCTGGGCTGATGGATTGTATCTCCAGTTCCTGTTCTTACTACATAACAAGAGTTTTTGTCTTGAGAAATTCACTTGCAGAAAGCTTTTTTTTTCCACTGGGTGCTCACAAACATTTGTGTCATACATGACTGTAAGAGCAATCAAGCAATGATAACGGAAAACCAACCTGATAATGTTGGCAGCTGCCTTTCTTTCCTGTGTAAGCAGCTCTGGGTCATGCATCACCTCCTCCAGGAAGCCAATTACTCGCATCTTCAGCTCTGTGTTCAGCTCAAAGTCCTGAGGATCCATAAATGAACAACAACAGTGTCATTACTGAAGTGTTGTGAGTTTTTTTGTCGTTGTTTTTTATCCTGTGAGGGCACAGAAAGACAGAAACAAAAAAGAAAAAGAAAAAAGAAAGAAAGGGAACTGCACCTGCGAATGTTTGGAGACCCAGTGACGCAGCACATTTAGGACTCGGTTTGTGGCAGCTCTTCTGATAACAAACTCTTTGTCCCCATTTCTCTGGTCTGTAGGGAAACCTGGAACCAGGTTTAACAAAGTAACATAAAAAGTGAACTCCTAAAGCACAGACTTCTGTTACATATCATCAATATTTTATGATCTTTCTCTTAAAATCACCAGGGGGCTCTTATTATTGTCTGACTTGTCTGTGTGCACCCTAGTGAGGAAGACACTACCTTGATTATACTGATTAACTGATCTCTGTTAAATCTAAACAATATCTAAACACAAGCATGGCTTCATAATCCAGTATGGCTAGATTAGTAGATTACTAGATTTGAGACTGTTTCAATGAGTAGGCTCCAGCAGATCATCAGCAGAGAACAAAGGAAGCTTCCAGGTAGCCAACAGGTGTCTCTAGGATTAAACAGAGGTAGTAGCTCTGTAACTGACCTGTGCTGGCAAGGGACATACGACGATACTTCTCCTTGGTTGGTGTGCCTTCATTGGCACCAGCGGTGGCAATAGCAAAGGCTGAGGCAGCAGAAAGAGCACTCCTGTTGTTGTCCAGCTCCCGGCAAGATGACACCACCATGCCATTGTTGAAGGAAAACAGAGAAAACTCTGCAGACAAAAACGCAAATGGATTTAATTTGAATTCATACTTAGATCAATATTGACATAAACGAGTTGAAGGACACCTCCTCTGGAAGACAACCATTACAAAAACACTTTCAGTGTACCTTTCTGAGCTTCTTAAAGATTAGGCTGAAAGGTAATTTGTTTATGCTGTACACAGTACCGCATGTGCATAATCAAACTAAGTTGTTGACCATCGGAGGGCAACAGAGAGCTAAAACAGACGCAGCACAATGCATCATGCAGCTTGTTGCAGTTACATTGTACACTCCACTGTGTCTGCCTCTCTGCCTCCTTCCTTCACTCCCTCCCTTCCTCCCTGCCCTCCCCCATTCAGCCGGGGGCGGTATAGAAGAACACGCACATCGTTGCTAAGGTACAAGGTTTCCTTCCACCTACTCACACGAGGCACTGGCTTCCCTTGTATCCAGCACCGTGGGAAGAGAACACACTGGGGATGAATTGCGCCTGACTACCTATGGGGTGGATGCTCCTTCTCTGTGTTCTACGGGGAGGGCCACGAGGCTGTGGTTGGTTTTTACCAAGACCTTATTTGGCAATTGCTACGCTTATCATTTCCAGAAAAAAAAAAAAAGTTTGATAAAAATCCGCTGTGGCTATATTTATTTACCTGCTCGTCTCATCTCAGCCTTTAAACACGTCTCACACAACATGACTGTACTGGGTGGTAAAAATATTTCATGCTGACTTTGATTCTGACTTCACATTTTTAAACATTGACAAACCCAAACTATGAAGTGGGAAGCAATAATAAAAGCTATTTTAACATTTTGTAACCTTTAAACTGTTTCATATTAGTGACACAAGTCGAGAAGAAGCAAAGTTAAGCATTTCATAAGTATTAAAGAAATAATTTGACACATATTTTTCACTGACAGATGAGGAGATTAATTCCACTCTCTTATTCTCTCTACAAAAAATGTTGAAGCCACAGCCAGTGACTTTTAGTTCATCACAGAATGAGTACAGGCATAGAAACAACAAAAAACAAAAAAACGCCTAAGTGTCATTTCAAAATTCATGAATTGATAACATCTTCTCACGTTGTTGTGTTTGGCTATTTCTTGGCAGGCATGTAACTCTCTTTTTTGTAAAGATTACAAAAACAAGATTAATGTTAAGTTTACACACTGTCTCAGCTAAGCCAACCAGCTTCTGGCTATAGTTTTGTTTTTCTTTTGATGAAAATAAAAGAGTCGTAACTTTTACATGTTAGAAACGAAGTGCATTTCCATTTTTAGCCCTCCTGACTCTTAAAAAGTCAGGAGATATAACGTCTAATCCCAAAACTAGCCAGTATTACTTCTGTTATGTCTCCAGTGCAATTACACTAGGCAGATCCTCCTTTGATTCCATTTTTGTATGTTTTTTATGGAGGATGTAGCATATGAACAGTAGGCCTGTGGATTTACTTTTCTACTGACATTATGCATTATTATTGATTTTATTTTATCCTTTCTTTTTTGCCAAGACACTCCAATGTCAGTAACACTATCCAGTAAGCTGCTCAAATTTGCCAGCTCGTACGATCTTGCCAGCTCATTTGTCTTTTTAACTGGTGGGTGTGAATATAAAAGTAGATCACCAGACACTCTTAAACAAGCCTCGGACATGCAAGCTTAAACAGCTTCAGCAAGATCTGTAACACAATTACTGTACTCTACCAGAGTTTTTTGCCTTGACGTTCTTGGGCGTTGATGGTGACTTAGGAGGAGACATTTCTGCTTCTGCGTCGTCACTCTGACTTGGGTCTTCATCGCACTCCTCTCTTACAGACAGATCTGAACAGACAGAGTAACTCACGATTGAGGAAAAAAAGGCAACATAGAAGAAGACTGGTAGAAATTTACAGTCATAGGAGGCAGTTCACCCCAAAATAGACTTTGTTTAGACTGGAGTTTATTTGGAGATACTGCTCATACAGATGTTTGCACTCTCTTAAATATAATGGGACCAGTTGCATCTTATTTTTTTTGCATCCAAGTGCCAAAAAAAAATCAACATTTGACAAAAAATAAATACAAAAATGAATCACACGTGATATGGGGTAAACTGTCCCTTTAAGTTTTACGAAACTTGGCTGATCTTTTACTGTTATGTCACAAAGGATAAGGTTTTAAATAGGCTTTTAAAAAAAAATTTATTTCTACAATACTCCCTCCGAAAAAGAGGCTCTGACCTTGCTTGCTGGCAACAGACTCTTCAGTTTTGCCTTCGGCTTTGGGTTCTCCCTCATCAGGGATTTTGCTGGCCATGGTGCTAGACACGTAGAGCTTGTTGATGTCGAGGGTGGTCTTACTGAAGGGTGACATGGTGGAGTGCATGCTTGCATAGCCATTGGGAGAACAGCTGAGTGCAGCCAAGTCCAGGGCTTTGCCACCCGTGATGATGGGGATGTTGAGTGAAAGTTTGCGGCGGCGGTTGGGAGAGGATGACTTGGTGATGGAGAGAGGAGGAGGAGAGGAGAACTTGCGGCTGGCACGTGGCGATGTGGGTGGCTCGCCGTAGAGGAGTTTACTGTTCTGACTGCTGGCAAAGAAAAGCTCCAAAGAGCTATAGGGAAGGGAAGGGTGAAAGAGAAGAGAAAAAGAAGGCACATGTAAAAAAGTGAGGGGTAAAAAGAACATTTTTCACTGCTAAAGAGTAACTTTTTTGAATTTGTGTAGGGGAAAATTCCCACAATGTGACTAGGAGCTATAGGAAAGAGGAGAAATGTTAATAAGGGGGGGATGCATGGTGCACTCCGTGTCTGTACACAGAAGCAATGAGGGAACACGTTAACTAGAAGGCTCTTTGGGAGCTCCTGACTCTTTTATTTAAGCTACATTGTTTAAGACAGCATCCTCCTTGCACTGAGAGCCACCCCCTCTGAAGGCCTATAAATAGCATGTCAAATGACAGTGTGGGAGGCACGGGTGCTGCCAACAGCAACCAGCCCAGGGGAGGCCCACAGAGGCATGGAGAGAGAGAGAAACAAGGAGCAAGATAGTGGGGAAAGTTGGAGAAAGAGATAGAGGTACACTGCAAAAAAAAAAATAGCAGTGGCAAAAACAGAGATACAGAGAGGGAGGGGGCGAGTCGAGCAACATAGTGGATATGGATTCCACCACAGCAAAGGCTGGTGGCTGGGAGTGGGCGAATGGGAAGCCTCCAGCCCTCTATGGTGTTAGCTGCAGCCATGTTGTGTCTCCTTTTACAAGAAAAATAAAAACAGCAATTTAAAGAGATGAGCAATGAGCAAAGATTGGGATGATGAAGGCTGGGAGCACTAAGACAGGAGAGGGGCAGAACTACAGAAACAGGAGGCAGGAAGAAAATAAAAGCAAAAGGCAAAGTGGAGATTCAAGAGAGAAAAGCAAGTAAAGCAGGATAGAAGAAAAACAAGAAGAGATATTTAAGTAAGAGATTAGAGAGGAGTGTGACAAAAAGGAAGAAGGACGAGGAGAGTGGGGTCTGGGTGCAAAACACCACCATCAATATTTAATACCGTAGAGCCGCTGCAGATGATGGGAGAAAGGGAGAGAGGGAGGGAGAAGACGAGGAGAGAACGAGAGGGTGGGGTCCTGCAGCAGAGTAAAGGGTTGCTATGGTGACAGCGCAGCAAAGAGAGGGATGGTCAGACTTCTGGAAAGAAAGATAAAAGTGAGAGAATGGGAAAAAAGGGCAAGAGAAAGAAGAGGAGGAGTCAGGAGGAGGTGGGTGGACGCAGGACTCAATTAACTGTGATGGCGGTCATAAGAAGTCTTGGTGTGACCTCTCGCTTGCCTCCTCCCCAGTCCCTTCTCACCTGGGCAGGATATGATGGGCGACTTACAGGCACTCCACGTGAGAGACTAATTCTGACACTGGGAAAGTCCTGTCTCTCCACTGCACCATTACTGCACTGTTGCTGCATTCTCATGAAAAAAAAAATGTCTAGAAATGTCAAACTTTGTTCGTTTTTTGCATTTGTCATAGGGCCCAGCCTTGCAGTGAGGTACTCATAAGGGTTTAATGTAAAAAGCCCTGCTAAGTAAGCTGCCAACTTAAATGCTAACAGTGAATGTGGAGAGACAAGAACATAGACACAACTCATGTGAATGTCTTACTTAGAAACAACCCAGTCACAGTTTCTGCTACACAAAAGTCAAATTAATCAAACCAGTAAAATAAAGTAAACTATTTATCCAGCTAGAGTGTTTTGGTGTGAGTTACCCAGTTTGTCATCTGTAGAGATGTTTTCCTTCTCTTGAATATAATGGAAGAAAATGGAGCTCGCTTTGTGTTCCTCTAAGCACCAAAAACAACAACTGAAAATTTCGGCAGAAATGTCTCGTTCCAAGGAAATGAGAACAAAAGACTGTTTATGAGACTGATCAGTGTCATGTACTGATGATGAAGGAAGTATGCATTTACCATTGTTGATAGGCTCATGCTTGTAACAGTAAACATGTAAACATGTAATAGCGTCTCCCTGGGCTGAGCTATAATGTTTGCTAGCTGCATTTATACTTTTCAGCACTGATGGTGACTTTACAGATGTGCATGCTGCCAATACCACTAGGCAGGGGCAGATTTTTTAACTAAGTGCTGATAATAAGCCGAATGGTCCCTCTAGGACTTAGCATCCATATTTTTTAAAAAGAATTCCAAATTTTGTTTATCTGAGCACAGAACGCTGTTCTACTTTGTTTCAGTCTATTTTAAATGTGCTTTGGCTCTGAGAAGACGACAGAATTTATGGATCATGTTCACATATCGCTTATTTTTTGCCTGACAGAGCTTTAACCCGCATTCATGGACGGCATGGTGAACTGTGTTCACTGAAACACTGGAAGTGTTCTTGAGCATGACAGAATTACACCTGTTTTCAGTTTAGTGTCTCCTGAGGTCATAGGCATCCAATATGAATTTCCAGCCTCATCCCTCTCACACAGCGATTTCTTCAGATTCTCTGACATTTTTTAACGATATTATGTACTGCAAATGATGAGATATGCAAAGTCAAGATGCCTTAAAGAGGCAAAATGTTCATCCAGCTGTTGTTAAAAGGGTTTATGAAATATGCAAATCATTGCATTCTGATTTTGTATTTTTTATTCACACAGCATCACAACATTTTTGAAATTGGGGATGTACTTCAATGCAAAATAAGAAATATATAAAATGCAACTTGGTATAAAAAGGTTGACATTAAAAGCTCAAAACTGATGAAATAAGGCTTTGGCCAGCAACTAAAATGCAGTTAGTGTGAAAATGTTTATACCAGGGAGCTCATAAAATCCCTCATTAAACCTCCTGGAATCATTTCACTTACCGTGCAGGGATGGCACTGATGGGCTTCTTGTAGATGGTAATGAGCTTGTCCAGTACTACATCAGCACTGGTGAAGACACGGTAAGAGTGGAGGAAAGTGTTCAGGAAGTCGATGGAGAGGAAGCGCAGGTCGGTCAGCCTCTCCAACAAGCGCTCCACACTGGCATAGCGGATCTGCAGCACCTTGCAGGAGTTCATCATCTTGCTAAAGCGAATGTCGACGTCATCACAGTACAAACTGGTGTCTGACCTGTATTGGATTAAAAGTGAGGTTAATAAAGTTATATAGAGATGTAGCTCCAATTACTCCAATTAAATACCCTTTAG
This sequence comes from Etia nguti, assembly GCA_015106755.1. Lineage (NCBI taxonomy): Eukaryota > Metazoa > Chordata > Actinopteri > Cichliformes > Cichlidae > Etia > Etia nguti. The sequence continues at coordinate 5,234 of VUQG01019748.1, read as the reverse complement.
TGGCCATGAATTCTTTGTCTATATCTTCTTTCAGTTCGTGTATTAAGTTTATCATTTCTCATGTTTGGCTCTGTGTTCTTCTTGATCTGCGTTTAGTAGTTGACTATAGGGCTGTTTCCTGTTTTTCTTTGAGTTTGTTTTCTCTGTGTGTCACGTTCTGGGTTTTACTTCCTCTCTGTCTGAATGTCTTAATCGCTTTTTCCTATGGCTCATTCCTCTATTTCCGATTCCAAATTAGTCTCTAGTGTATAAATAGTGCGATTGTCTTTGTCCGGTTGTCTGTTGTACTCCATGTTTTCCTCCCATGAGTTTTCTGTGTTCCTCATCTCTTTTCCTTCCTGCGTTTGCAGCCTGAGAATGTTAGATTTACTCCTTTTAGGTGGTGTTTCTGGACTTTATCAGCTTTTTAAACAAAGCTCTCTTTTTTATACTCAGCATTTTTAGTCAGCATTTAGGTCCACCTTTAGAAGCCAGTTTTCTACTGTGTGAACATTAACACAGAAGGCTTATACATTTTTAGGGCTAATGTTAGCATTAGGCTACATTATAAGCCTGTAAGTATGAGCTTACTGTGCATGTGCAAACATCTGAGATTTTTATGCAGCCTTTTGAACATACTTTGTATGTGCTTTACTATTGCTACAGTGTGTCCAAGTCTCACTTGATCATCTGTGGCACAGTGACTTTACTGTTTTCCTCAAAGGCATTCATCATCAGGCCATTGCAGCGGATGTTGTCAATGCACTGTAAGGCAGAAAGGACAGTGAGCATAACAGTGCAACAAGACGAGCATGTTCATAAACATATGAATGCTACAGGCTTGTTGCGATTGTGTTCCAGCATTTATCAGATCATGTGTGTAGCTTCAGTAAGTTTGGTCTCTTTGCGTGATTCGTGTTCCATATGTCACCTGACAAAGTCTCTGGAGCCTACTCGTGTAGCCAGGGTATCCAGATAATGTATAACAGATATCCAGTTCAAGGCTTCCTATTCTTTGCACTGATCATTGCACTTGTTTTCTCTCTATTTTCTTTCCACACACAAACTGTTTACTTGCATGTGATCAAAGCATGCTCAAATTTTACTGGCCAATAGCTCTTCAATTACAGAAGCTTAAAACAGTAACTAAAATCTCGCCCATTCCAAATAGAATTTGTATATTGAGATTATTCTGCATTTGATTACCACTTCATTACAAGATGACTGACAATATCTGTAGATTAACAGGGTTTGAGAAGTGTTTTTTAAAGCTGCAGACATACCTGACTGATATCACTTGTCCACGCTGACTTCTCCAGTCGGGAAGAAGCCACAAGGATCACGGTGTAAGGCTGGCCATCTTTGGGTTCCACCATCAATTTAAAGTCCAGGTGTTCTGTGTCCTGCCCACTCCGCTCCCCTTTGGCTGAAAGGCAAAAATAAAATAAAATAAAACAATATGCTGGAAAAAAAAACAATATGCTGCACTTTAGAATAGATCAGCTACTGTTTTATTTATTTTTGTTTCAGTTTGTTTACATTATTTTTCTGAAAACTTATTTGCTTATAGTTTATATGATTTCATATTCCTAAATGTTTCCACAGTAAAGCCAATAATTAACTTAAATGATCTCTTATCTGAAACGTGGGTCTTGAAGCACAATAATGCAATAATCTTTGCTTTATCCATTGGGGTTATTACCTTGATTAAATCATTTGGAACAAATATCAGTCAATCAACAAGTGTGAGTAATTGTTTTGGCTAACTTTAATAGCAGTGAATTAAAAAAAACATGTTTTTCTGACACCTCAAGTAATGTGGGGGTGAAGAGGAAAAGGTGGAAATCATGCAAAAAAACACTTTCTGTAGAGATAATATGTTTTATTAGCAGAGCATTAAATCCAGCCACACCCCACAAACACTACTTTCTGGTTTGTAACTGTGAAAATTTTGTTGGTAAAGCGGGAAACATTCTTGGTCCGGTTTTAGGGTGATTCACTAACTGTTACAGCCCCCCGCTTGTTTGATTGTTACGCCTGTATGATGATGCCAAATAGAAAAGTGGTATCACTTCATTTTACAAGCACTTTGTACAGTAAACACTGTACAACTTCTAGATGTATGTATTTATTAGGAAAACATTTGAATCCACTACACATAATAACTCACACTCATCATCAGTCCCCTCCGGCTCCTCAATCAGAGTGCAGTCTATGAGAGACACCACTCCATTCTGTGAGAGGGATGAAAGGTCACAAGGTCACACTCACCATGCTGCCAGCTAACAGATCATAAAGCCCACCCTTTAAGGATAAAATACTTAACAGTATAACAATGTATAACAGTGATTATACATTTATAAAGAAAATAGGTGAAGTGTTTAATAACTGTACCCTGTGAATTTTTACTGTTTTTTTACTACTTGGCCTACTTTAGGTCAATCCTGCCGTACTTTGGTGATGTGAAGTTTTCCTCCGGAGCCTCGGGTGCAGATGATAAGATGTTTGGAGAAGAGGAAACACTGTCTCTCTCCTTCCTTCTTCAGAGACAAAGAGCCAAGCCGGCCTCGTGTGATCTTCCCTTTCTCGCTCATTGGCACCTGGATCAGAGAACCTATGGAGTCGTGCACAGAAGCACAAAAACAAACACACGCGTACAAGAAAAACATATAAGCAAATATTGAATTTGCTCTCTTTTCATACATAATCTGAAAACTGGCCATACAAGAAGAAAAATTAAATTACATAATTTAACTACAAAATTTTAATTAAAAAAAATTAAAAAATAACAATGTCTATACATTTTGGTGCAAAAAATGTATAATAGTCATTATTTGTGTCATCAGTTCATCAAGGATTTCATTAGCATCCTAAATTAATAAAAGAAGCACCCATGCTTGAATACACCAATAACTTTTACACTTAGTGAGGTGTTGATTTCTTTTTTTTTTTTGCACCATAAAAACTCAGTTTCAAGTTTGCTTTTATTTGTTGACCATAACTGCAAACCTTGTAATATAAGAACAAAACAAGAAAACATTTTCTTCACCTTGTCTAACAAAGGTCTGGCTGGTATCAAGAAGCACTTCACAACCCTCCACAATCATCCGTTCAATGGCTAGATTCTTCCTGATGTTCTCCGTCTCACTTACCTCATCATGCATGATTCTGAAAGGACAACAAATACTAATGATTTACTTCTCAATTAAAGCCGTATGTTCTTTCTTATTGTTTCTATAGAATTCATCAACTCCTATAGTGAATTTGGTCCACCATTATATTACGTGAAATGAGAAGAATGACCACAAAATCAAATAAAACTGTTAGAAATGATAGACACTGTCTGACATTTGTGTCTGACTGTGTTACATTTTTGGTACTGTGCATCGATTGGATGAGTCACTGGCTATTATAGCTCTGTTTTCTGCATCCTTATGCCAAGTACAAGATTTATTAAAATACAGGTACTAATTCGGGGTTACTAGTTTCTGATTTACATCAGACAAAGATTCCACTGAGTATATTTGTGTTGCTACATAGATGGTTCTACCTGGAAAGCTCCTCCAGTTTTGATTTGGCATAGTCCAAACTGTTTCTCTCCACATGCTCATGGGGAGTGTGAGCAAGCAACTCATGAAGAGTCAGGATGTAACGAGGAATCTGAAAGAGAACGACTGAGATGCATTTTAAAGAAGTTTGACTGAAAATGTTTTATTTTGTGTTATATGTGTCTTTTCAGTCCAAATTTAATACATGATTGCATTTCAAAATATTTCACCACAGTGTGTTGCAGCACTAATGCCTCGTGTATTTTGTATGAATTTTAACTTTACCATATAACGAATATATATATACATCACTGAATCATAATACATGTAGTAATGTGTAATAGTGAAGTCATCCACGTTGTAATTTTACCTGAAACATGGGGTAAGTGAGGAAGGTCTCCAGCGTCCTCTCCTCACAGTCAGGCTTGGCCTCGTACTGCTTCAGCAGCTTGTCGAAGTCCCGGTTCTGTTTGCAGTGAGCCAAAATCTGCAAGCTGTACTGGTGGTTCCTCACAAACTCTTGGTAGATGTTTAGCATTGGCAGTAAAATGTCAAACAGGTCAGCTAGAAAAAGAGACAAAAAATTCCATAAAACATAAAAATCAGAAGAATCAATGCAGACACAAGCTACCATTGAAGGAGAAGTCATGTGCTCCATATTTGTATATGTTCAAAAATGTTTTTTATACTCTCACCCTGAGTCGCCTACCCGACAGACAATAAATCATTATTATTTTTTGCAAGGAAGGAAGGAAGTTGAACCTATGTACAGCCATTATTTTTAGCTGAATTCATACCTTTATGGTATGAATTCAACTATGTTTGTAAAAAATGACAGATGATGAAAGCAGTTTCATTGTGTTATAAGAAATATCTGTTGTATCTGAAAAAATTTATACATTTAACCAAATGAAATTATTTTTCTTAGTTGCAATTTAGAAAAAAACATATTATTGTGTGTCTCTTACCTAGCACCAGTGTTGGCCAGCTGGCTATCCTGGCCTTCAGGCCCTGGTAGAAGATCTGATGGAGGAACATGATGGTCTCACTAATGAAACAAATAAGCAAAATGGCACTCATGAGCTATTGTTTCTCCTTCTGCTGTCCATAAATGTTGGCAGCTCCCGCCATGCCGAGTCACACCACTCTCACAAACAGTATGACCACCAGCCACCTGTTAAGGAAGATGCTGCTGACATCATCGTGGGTGATGGGCGGTTTCTTGGAGCTGGCGGCCATTCGGAGTGGCCGCAGGAAGTTGTTGACCAGGATGTGGAGTTGCTGGACGTATTCGGCTTCGGCTTCCAGCATGCTGAACACCACCTGGTTCCTCTTTCTCATGCTTTCAGCGTGGGGCGAGCGAATGTAGTCCTGGATGATAGTTTTCCACTTCCTGCGGCAAATCCATCCTCGCAGGAAACTTTGGACCTGTGACAAAAACATTTAGCAAACATAAAAAAAAAACATAATTTTGGAGATTTGAGTTTTATAGGATTTCCATGACTTCCATGGATTTTTTCTGGGGTTTTCTCTGTATTATTCTAGTCTTTATCCTATAATATAAAGCACCTTGAGTTATGCAGTGAATAGAAGGAGGGTGTGTGATGTCGTGGTGTTTCTGCTCATAGCTGTTACACTGACGACACTATCAGCACATAAAATAGACAGAAAAGTGGATCAACCAATTTGCAGTTAAAGATGCTTAAA
>VUQG01019747.1:4432-15919 GCA_015106755.1 Etia nguti | reverse complement strand
CAAGGAGTACAGAGAACTGACCCGAGGTTTTGTGGACTGGTGCCAGCAGAACTACCTCCAGATCAACACTAGTAAAACCAAGGAGCTGGTGGTAGACTTCCGCAGGCACAAACATCCTCCACTGCAACCACTGAACATCCAAGGTATGGACATTGAGGCTGTGGACAGCTACAGGTACCTTGGTGTTCATCTGAACAATAAACTGGACTGGACTCATAATTCAGACGCCCTCTACAGGAAAGGGCAGAGCAGGCTGTACCTGCTGCAGAGGCTCAGGTCTTTTGGAGTGAAGGGCCCACTCCTGAAGACCTTCTATGACTCTGTGGTGGCCTCAGCCATCTTTTATGGTGTGGTCTGCTGGGGCAGCAGCATCTCTGCTGGGGACAGGAAGAGACTCAACATCCGGAGGGCCAGCTCTGTTCTAGGATGCCCTCTGGACCCAGTGGAGGCGGTGAGTGACAGGAGAATGGTGGGTAAGCTGTCATCCCTGTTGGACAACATCTCCCACCCCATGCAGGAGACTCTGACAGCACTGACCAGCTCCTTCAGTGGCAGGCTGCGGCACCCACGATGTGGGACGGAGAGATTTCACAGGTCTTTCCTTCCAACTGCTGTCAGACTCTACAATATGGTCTCTGCAGATGACCACAAAATGCTGACAGACACACACACACACACACACATCCAACACACAATGATAACTTTCACCCTAGCTCCCTGATGTGCAATATTACCTAGTGCAATTTTTCCAATATTACCAAGAGCAATTTTCCTAATATAACAAAGTATTTTATTCTATTTTGAATAGTACTTTATTCTGTTGGAGAAACGTTTTGTCACTCATCCAAGTGACTTCTTCAGTCTCAGCTGACTGCAGGTTTCCTCAACCTTATAATCAGTACATTTGCACAGTGACTGAAACTAGCACCACTGAAAGAACAGAATAGAATAAGATAAAATAGAATAACATACTATACAAAATAGAATAAAATACTATATACAACTGAAAACGCTACATCTAGATGAACAGATTCAACCTTTTGGGACTCTTACAAAATGGTTTTGCTATCCCATGGAGTTCACCTTCACTTTTGCTGCCAAAAGCTAACCAAACCCTATGCTTCTGTAATGGTTGCCCCAAAGTGAACTAAGTTACCAAACCCGATTCCTTTCCACTCCCATGCATGGATGACTGCGTGGATAGAGTGGATCAGCTAAATTTGTCTCAAAACTAGATCTACTAAAAGGTTACTGGCAGGTGCCCCTTCCACATCATGCATTTGATATCTCTGTTTTTGTGACACTGGACCACTTCCTACAGTATACTGTAATACCGTATGGGTTGAAAAATGCCCCAGTCACTTTTCAAAGGCTGATGAATACAGTACTATCTGGTGTCAGCAACTGCGAGGTTTACTTAGATGATATTGTAGTTTCGCCACTGTGGTTGTTTCTTTGACTGATTTGTCAAGTCCTGCCAACCCTTTTGTGTGGACCTCTGAATGCCAGGACTCATTTGACCTATCCAAAGCTCTGCTGTGCAGTGCCCTACTGCTGGCTGCTCCTCATTTTGCTCCTGCTTTCAAGCTAGAAGTGGATGCCTATGCTTATGGTGTTGGTGCTGTATTTCAGGGCGACACTGCAACATTTCCAAGTGTATGTTGGTTCCAGCTCCACCCCAGCTGCTGTTTATATTGACCACAATCCACTGGTGTTCCTGTCTTGCAAGTGCAACAACAATCAGGATCTCATGCAACTTATTGTTGCAGATGTTCTATCACGCACGAGAATTTAGGTCAAGCATTTCTTGAGGGGTAGAAATGCTTGATGTCAAAATAACAGTCTCACATCGAGACTTTTAATTTAAAGTGATATTAGTTTAGCATTATATTTGACACAACTGCATCATAAAAATTTTTGTTACATCTTAGCAGTATTTATGGTCTAAAATCACAACAATAGTCTCCTCAAGGCACTTAAGGAGACTGTTGTTGTGATTTTTTTTGACAATAGAGAGAAAACCCCAACAATCAGACGCCCCCCAATGAGCATCACTTGGTGACAGTAGGAAGGAAAAACTCCTTTTAACAGGAAGAAACCTCTAGCAGAACCAGGCTCATGCAGGGGCAGCCATTTGTTGCGACCAGGTCATGCAGCATTTTTAGATCAACTGAAGGCTTTCAGGGAGTTTTTAGGATAGTCTGATAATAATTAATTACAGTATTCCACCATAGAAGTAAAAATGTATGAACTTGTTTTTCAGCATCAATCTGAGACAGGATATTTCTAACTTTAGAGATAATGTGCACAAGAGATATTGACCCCAATTTTTAAAAAAAATATGCACATAAGGACATATCCTGGTCATAAACTGGAGTGTTACTGGAGGCCAAGGTAATGCCACCCAGAGTAAGTATCTGGTTGACACCATGTTTCTAATATTTTTAGGGTTGAGTACAATAACCCCTGTTTTATCTGAATTTAGAAGCAGGGACATTAGAGATCATCCAGGTCTTTATGTCTTTAAGACACTCCTGCAGTTTAACTAATTGGTGTGTGTTATCTGGATAGGGTTAGGTAGATAAACCTTTTCTTTATGGATAGATAAAGTTGGGTATCATCTGCAGGGCAGTTAAAATGTATGCTGTGTCTCTGAATGAGACTGCCAAAGAGAAGCATGTATAATGCAGAAAGAATTGGTCTTAACTAGGGTTGGGTGATTGGACGAATATATGGACTATTGTTTTTACAAAGGTGATTTATTTATTTTTTTGCCCATGAGTAAGTTTACTAATAATGATGGAGCTAATAGAAGCAGTCAACAGAAGAAAAAAAAATAGCGCTGTTTTAACAGACCCTCTTTCATCTGTGAGCAAATGCACCCTCCTCAGAGTGCACCCAAATGCAGCGATTCATTTACTCAAACTCATAACAGAAAGAAAAAAAGGCAGTAGCCTGTGTTCAGAAAAAAACATTCGGATGGTGGACACGTACATGCTCATGCAAGTTAGTCGTGTTTGAGTCCTTTGCTCACATGATACGTCTGCACAAGCTGCACACCACTTTGGTTACATCCTTAGGTTTACCTCTTTCATCTGGTTTAAAGCCAAAGAAATCCCAAATTGGTGACCTTATATTTTTTTGGCAAGTAGTTCATCCATGTTTGGACGAACTGTTGTAAACGCGGAAATCAGTCTGTGCATGATTACACTGCCCATCAAAAAGTCTGCACATGCGCGAATCTATCGCCCATCGTTGATTATTGGACTCGTTTGTTAAGATCAACCATTAACATGAACAAACTGGAGTCTATTTGATAGATATTCAAACCACTGCATTGCAGTACCTTTAATTCCTATGGCATGCACAAATTTTTGTAATGGAATATTATGGTCAACAGTCTAGTAGGACAAGCACAGAGATGAGTCCACTGTCAGAGAGCATAAGAAGATCATTTGTAACCTTTACTAGCTGTGTTTCTGTACTGTGATGAGTACTGAAATCTGTCTGAAACTTCAAATAAACAATTTCTCTCAATTAACTGAATTAATGATCAATTAACTTTTTAACAACTACTCTTTAAAGATTTTTTGAGATAAAAGGAAAGCTGGAGTGGAGATTGGCCTATAATTATTTGAGATAGCTGGGTCAAGTGAATGCTTTTTAATTTTAATTTTAAATTAATTTTGAATTACTGCCAACTTAAAAGTAGTAATAATTAGAGACAGATTGATCATATTGAATTTAAAAGTGTTAATTAATGGTAGGACTTCTTGGAACAGTCCTAAAGCAATGAGGTCTAATAGTATTAGCTAACTGACTGTGCAAACTAGCTTGTTACATGCTTACTGCAAGCTAACAAGATAAAAGGTTTCTGCTTAAACGTACAAATTATCATACCATTTTTAAACAAAGCAAAGAGCCAATTATTATTCAATAATCACTGATACTTACAGACAAATCTCGTGCAAAGCAACAACATTTTAAGGTCCATATCAGGTTAAAACTAGAATATTTTGGCATTACGTTCAGCCATCTTGGATGGACTTCCTCTATTTTTCTTTTTCCAAAGTAATCAAAACAATATTACAAAGCAGCCACTAGAGGGAGCTCTGGGGCAGTTTACAAAACTGTATAATCCGGCATAACTTATAAAAGGTAGAACATGGTACACTGTTAAAAAAGAATGCGCCAGCCAGCTCAGCAACACCAAAAGACCAGGAAGACCACACAACATGCCCTACTCATTTGAGAAAAAATCTTTGGGTGAAATCAAGATTAACTTGTACTAGAAGGATGGTAAGAGAAAAGTATAGAGAAGGAAAAGAACACCTCATGATCTGAAGTATACCACAGCATTATGGCATGGGCATGTATGGTACCCAGTGGAACTGTTTCAGTAATGTTTCTTGACGATATGACTGCTGATAGAAGTAGCAGAATGAGTTCTGAAGTGTACAGGCTCATACTTTCTTCTCAGTTTCAGTCATATTCACATTGCAAAAACAGCCCAAGAGTTTCTTAAGGCAAAGAAAGCCATTCACCTGATCTTAATTCAAACGAGCATGAAGACAAATCACAGGAAACACAGTGTTGTGTCATATTTGTAGGTTTTACATTTAAGGTGGTCATTGACTCTAAAGGCTTTTCATCCAGATCTAAAAAAACAATCCTTATTTAAAGGCTTTACTTTGATCACTTGATTTTGAGTCTCTGAAATATGTGACATGTATTGACATGGCTATAGTTCTAAACAGTTTGTGCAAAACTTGTGTTAATCCTTTGATTTAAATCACATGTGGATAGATTGATTTTATAATCTACATTGTTGATGTAAAAGATCCAAATTATAAAAAGTCTTTCAGAGTGGTGACTATGCCTGTGTTGCTATTAGCACAGCAGAAATGAAATCCAAACTGAATTCCTCATTTGACTTATCTGTGTTTTTCCCTTTGTTCTTTTTTTCTGTTTTCATTAATGTAATGTGTATTGAATTCACTTGTTTCACACACTCTCTCTTTCCCTGGTGTGCAATTAGGCTGTTTTCCTTCCCTCGTTCTCTGTAATTTTCTCATCTCGTCTCTTTCTGGCTCCCTGATCATCTTTGCTTATCCAGTAGGTTTTGTTTATTCTTCTTCTTATGACCTACTTAGTTGCTTCGTGCTTTTCCTGGCATCATTGTCCAGGTTCTGAAGAATTCAAAGTGGCGTCATCATCCCTCCAGCATACTTTAGCAGAATTGGTGATGCATGCCATTGAGTTATTTCCTATATTTTTCTTATAATGGTATTACTGTTATCATTGTCATTATCTGTCTTGATGCATGCTCAATCATCTAGGTAAGTAAGTAAATCCCAAATCAACTTTTGGGATTTACATTGTCACTATTATTATTGTTCATAGTTGGTCATAGTTATTGATTAAAGTCATTATTAGGATTATTGGTGTTGATGGTGATAATATTGAGTTAATGTTGCTTTAACTATTATTATCATTATTGTTATAATTCTCTCCTAAACTGCATTAAACCTGGACTGAATGGAAATTAACACCCTCACATTCACTGCACACACTCACAATCCTGCTGTAATTATTACCAACTTACCAACTCTGTCTTTTCTGTAAGTTTTCTAATCTTTCTAAGCTCTATTCTTTATGTTATGTACTTCATAATAATAATATTAACAATAAAAAAGTCTGACCGTTTTTGTCTGCTTTGACAATTCTCTTATATTCCTCTCTAAGAGTGCTAATATACTTTATAGCTAGTGATATAAAGCATCACAAAGAATCACGTGAAATGATTTTTCTTGACTACAAAACTGATCCACTCTTAATTTGTGTGTCTTTTGAGTGAAAGTGTATTCAGAATCCACAAGTCTTTCAGTATAAAGTGGAGCATATCGAGTGATTTTTCTTTCCTTACCTGCCCTGGTTGATTGCTGCAGGGTCACTCCCTGAGCAAATATCTTCCATTATGTATGGGTTCTGTTCACAGCTGACATTTAGGGTGGTGTAATTGGGTTTACACACAGTTAGGAAATATGGTGTTGGGTAGCCAGTCATCAGTTGGAGGACGTCTGTGATGAGGGCCGTGGCACAAAGACCGAACGCATGAACTCCTGAGGATAGATGGTGAGATATGTGCTTACCAAGAGGAAAAAGCTTAGAGTGATAATATCAGATTTTAAAATGTTTAGTTCAAATTGTAGGGTTGCAATATTTAGACAAAATAATTTATTGTGGTATAGTCTGACGCTGCAACACTTCACTGCCCTGAGTTCAATTTAACTCAGTTCAGTTTTTCAAAGGTTGCTCTCAAAGTTCTAAGAATGGAAGAGATATAGCATTGGTCCAACAATTAATAATAACAACAATGAAGGAAGGTAATATGACAATGAATAATAAATGTTTTGATGGCTCAAATTAACTAAAAAATTGAGGCAGCAGTCGACAAACCACTTTGGCATTCTACTAGGTAAAATTACCGTGAAGTGTAGTATTATATTTTCTTTGTGTGTGTGTGTGTGAGACAGTATTTATGTGGCCGGATTTATTAAGTGAACCAAATTAGTGTGACACTGTAATGTGGATGATGTGCTAATTTATAAAGAAGACGCAGCCGGATCATTTTCCATGTAGTAATGACCAGCTTTCCCAAAAAGGGTTTAAAAACAAACAATCCTGGAGATGGATTGTTCAATCAGCGTGTTCTCTCAGAAACAGCATGGCAGCTCACATGAATGAGATGCAGTTAAAATAGAGTCAACATGGTTTTTATATTTATATAAGAAATATTATATTTTATATGCTTGGAAAATTATTGTAATTGAGATTTGTCAAAGTTGTGTTTGTGCTACCTTTTACCTTTGGGAATTGCTGGTAATGCTGGAATTATATGATTTTGATTTAGCGACGTGGATGAATGCATCCTCTTTAGAGACAGAATCAGTTTTAATATAGCATGTAACATCCAATGTTAATAAAGCAAAACAAAAACGAAAAGCATGAATGCATTCAGATAATAGTATTTTTACTGTTAGCAGATGAAACGCACACATAGAGGTGGCTGTGGCTCAAGACGCAGAGAGGGTAGAGCAGGTCTACTAATCAGAAGTTTGATGGTGCTGCTCCAGTCGGCATGCCCAAGTATCCTTGGGCAAGATACAGAACCCCAAATTGCTCCCAATGTATCAAGAGTGTGAGTAAAATAGTTATAAAGCACTTGATGGCATAGAATAAAAAAACAGCATGTATATGAATGAATTGGGGAATGAGTCTTGTAAAATTCTCATTTTGAGCGCTCATAAGGAGAAAAGTGCCACTGCAAAGTTACTAGAATTCTTAACTGGCTACCATGGACTGCCTTTAAGCGACATGAGTGAGTGTTTAGTTTAAAAAAAAAAACAACCTACCGACAAATCGGACGGCTCTGCGTATGAAGGAATTGAAGTTGCAGCCAGCTGCGTTGATGTTAGCCTCAGCACCACCGCCACCACCAAGCTTTCTCCGAGACAGACAGCAAAACAGGATGGCCTCTCCAATCATTATCTGTCAATACAACAACTCACCTGTTATGTCTGCTCACAGAGACATAGGGGGGAGAGATGGCACTCAGAAAATCCTGACTATAAATCTCTGCCAAAATGGTTTTGACATCATCAGTCAGTTTTAAAACTTTGTGCCCCACAGGAATTTGCTGCTTTATATGAGCAATGTTCCACAGCTTGTTCTTTGTATTCCACTCAAAGCTCTTGGATAAACCCAGCCACATAGCTAACACACAAATACACCCTCCATGGGATTACACATCTCTGCAGAAACAGAAGGATGGAAAAAATAAATATTTAGAGATTATTTAGCATTGGACAGGCGAGAAAGGTGAACATAAGGTGCAGAGGAGAAAAGGGAAGGCAGCATAAGTGATGATCAGGGAGTGGGATTAGTAACATTCAGAGGGGGGCCTCCAGTGATGTGCATATTATCAAAACTTACACTGGACATATGACCCACCCTAAACCAGAGAGAAATGTACACCACATTTTTGTCTTGCAAATTTTTCATACAGGAATTTATGTTTACATAGTTTTGAATTACTATCCAAGGTCCTCCACTTTTGTGTTTTATGTTTTATGCTTTTTACAGTGATGATATCTAAAACTCTATAAAACCTACTGTGAAAGCAACCAACACATCCCAAGACTCAGAGATTCATAGAAGTAAATTTATCCAAACCAGGTTTCTACATCAGATTTACATGACTGTGTCTAAATATTATGGCACTGGTACTTATATATAGAACTTTTCTGGACTTACTGGCCATTCAGTCATTTTACACTACAAGCTGTACTCGACCATTCAAACACATTCATTCAATACTTTATATTATACACTTTACACCACTTATTGTGCCAATATTTATGTCAAAAAAAGCATGTTGTATTTTTTTTACTTGATATGGTGGCAGTTATTAATAGAGGTTTAAGAGCTCATGCCAGAAAAGTGATCTTTGTGCCTGTGTCAATTTGTTTGAAATGCCAGACAAAGATGTGATAAAAACACATACAATACCACGCCACCTAACTGTAAATTTGCTAATCTAATCAATGCATTTATGTGATTAATCTTTGAAACACATTTTTACCTGATAAAGTTTTATTACAATCAGATTAAACTGTTATCATTTCAGTACCACACGGTTTTCATACCAAATCACTCGTCCTCACTGAGCAATGACATTAACATCTCATTTGGACAGCTCTGAAGCTCAGCAATGTTTCACATCCTTGCTTCTTAATATTTCAATTCAGTTTTATTTATATAGCACCAAATCACAACGACAGTTGCCTTAAGATGCTTGCATCAGTTTTTTTTTAAAATAACAAAATCACTAGCTACATTTTGAACTGACAAAAAAACCATTAAATAACTAAATACACTAAATTGCCAAAAGTAATCACTCACTCATCCAAATCAATAAATTCATTCAATCACTTCCATGGCCACAGGTGCATTATCCCTTCAGATTAGCTCAAGAACAGTGCATAGAGAGATTCATGGAAAGAGTTTCCATGGCTGAGCAGCTGCATCCAATCCTTACATCACCAAGCACAATGCAAAGCATCAGATAAGTGCTGTAAAGCACTGGACTTAAGAGCTTGGAAGACATGTTCTCTGCAGCAATGTTTCATCCTTCTCCATCTGGTTATCTGATAGAAGTCTGTGTTTGGGGGTTTCCAGAAGAACGGCACTTGTCTGACTGCAATGTGCCCAGTATAAAGTTTGGTGGAGGGGGGATTATCAAGTGGGGTTGTTGTTTAGTTAAAACTTTCACTTAGTTCCAGTGAAAGGAACTCTTAATGCTTCAGCATCCCAAAACATTTTAGACAATTTCATTGGTGGGAACAATTTGGGGATAGTCCCTTCCTTTTCCAACATAACTACAAACTATTGCACAATGCAAGGTCCATAAAGACATGGATGATGAGTTTGGTTTGGAAGAACTTGACTTGCCCGCGCAGAGTCCTGACGTCAACCCAATAGAACATCATTCGAATTAATTAGAGCAGAGACTGTGAGCCAGACCTTCAACATCAGTGTTTGATTTCACTGATCCAGTTCTGGAAGATTAGTCAAAAATTCCCATAAGCACACTTAACTTTGTGTAAAGTCTTCCCAGAAAAGTTGAGGCTGTTATAGCTCCAAAGGGGTGGATTGACATCATATTAAGAATGGGATGTCACTCAAGTTCATATGTGTGTGAAGGCAGACGAACACATACTTTTAACTATATAGTGTAAATAAGTATTTCTGAGAGCTGAGTGTATCGACACAGGACAGACTGTGGTACACTATTAGCTTTCCCACATTTTCTTTTTCACAAGTCAGTTTGCAAACTCTAAAATTGTAAACTCTTTGCTGACACACACACAAACACTTATATAGTCCAGAGACTTGAAGAATTAATGCCAACAAGTGAAGCTGCTTCAACAGCACACAGGGAGCCCAATTTATTAATGTAACAAACAGGGGCATCAGTATCATGTGGATAAACCATACACAGGTAACTAGCTTTGTTGTCTGGGTCGACTTAACAGAGTGGAGAGAGAGATGGCGAACAGTATCAGAAAGTTTGCACCACCAGAACGGCCTACTTCATGGTCTATCTTTAACATTCCCCATTATATGGAACACAACCTTTAATTTGGAGATGTTGCACTGGACCTATCCATATCAGTCAAACACAGCATGCTTGGAGCAGAGTGCTGTAGCAGGGTCCATGCTCACAGGTGCTGCTAATCATGCACCAGTCAGATACTGCAGTACGAGAAGCTCAGAACAAGAGTCAGTAGCAGTATAAGCTGTTTGGCATTGGAGGAGGAGATTTGGCAAGTTTTTTTGATGGGTGCATCCCACATAATGAATTCTGCTGCTCAACCCTCAAATCCATTTTCCTTACAAATGTGGAACCATTTAAGGGGAAATAACAAGGCTTTCCAATGCTTTATTGCCAAGAAGCAATGTTACAACATGGGAAAAAATGGACCAAAACCTA
This sequence comes from Etia nguti, assembly GCA_015106755.1. NCBI lineage: Eukaryota > Metazoa > Chordata > Actinopteri > Cichliformes > Cichlidae > Etia > Etia nguti. The sequence continues at coordinate 5,364 of VUQG01019747.1, read as the reverse complement.
ATTTAAAATTGTAGACTCAAGTTAACAAGTAAAGTAAACAGAAGCAAGTAAACTCTACTTGGCAGTATATATATATATATATATATATATATATATATATATATATATATACATGGACACAGAATAAACACAGAACCATTTAATCTGTCATGGGATATTTTCCTTATTCATCATGTTTTAGATTTCGTTCTCATTGAACTCAGCCTGGGTGTCTATTGTCTTATGTAGTCTGGGAGATGATTGGGTGATGGGTGGGTGTCAGATTTTCATTGTCCTTTATCTCTATCCCTTTCTCCTCTTTGTCTTTCCCTGTCCTTCTCTTAACTTTTTTCCTAACTTGTCTTCTTGTTTTTCTTTCCCGTCCCCGAGTCCAGTCTGGTCTGATTGCAATAATTTAGAATAGAAATAACTAATAAAGATCAAATAAACTATGACAATCAAGTGGACCAGTATAGCAAAAGGTCCACTTGAGAAAGTAAATCTGTGGGGAATTTTTTTGGCCTTCAGACAATAATTCTGATTGCTACAGGACAAAGAAAAAAAGATTTCATTCTCAATTATTTCAGAATGAAGCCTGCTTACTGTCACTGTTAGCAAAATTACATATAAATAAATTTAACTTAAGTACTGTATTACTTTAAATATAAGAAAGTTGGGTGTTATGTTCTTTTACTTTTGGATAGAAACTTTTTACACTCAACTCAGCACAGACACACTGAGGAACCAGGAAAGACTGTAAATCCAGGATAAAGAGTTTCAGTGAATGTGGTGTTGAAGGTGTGGAGGTGGATCAGAGTGTCAGAGGAGACTCTGTAGAAGGACAGAGTGCCAGCAGGACAGTCCACATACACTGCTACTCTGTTAAAGACAGAGGAGGAGGAGCAGATGGATGTTAGCTTGTTATTGTGCCTGACAGAATAACCAAATCTGTC
>VUQG01019746.1:8551-23642 GCA_015106755.1 Etia nguti | reverse complement strand
CGATGGGTGAAACTGGGGAGCCCATGGCACACCCATGTTTCTGCCTGTAGAACTGACCCTTGTATGTGAAGTAGGTGGAATGGAGACACAGTTCCAAAAGCAAACACACTTGGTCAATGCTGAGAGTGGTACTGTTTATAAGATTGGGGAAACCTGCAGTCAGCTGAGACTGAAGAAGTCACTTGGATGAGTGACGAAACGTTTCTCCCACAAAACGCTACGTCCAGATGAACAGAATCAACTTTTGGAGATTCACTAAATGTTTTTTTTAAAAAACTATTTACCTGTTCTTTGTAACGGTACCTTTATGAATCAGGCTACAGACAATAAATACAAACAAAAAGATTTACATTTACAGCTGAGCGACCTAACATGATCTAATAGAAATATCTACATTCTTAATATCAAATTGGCATGATGTCATAATGGTCTTATGACATCAAAATAAAGTAAGTAACCATAAGACACTAATAAAATGTCCTTATTAAAGCACTTTTACAGTTTTTTTTAATAAGATGTGATTTACATTAAATTTGTGTTCTGTACTTAACATAATTAATCAGAGAGCTTTAGCAAAAGTGCTTTTTAATTTTAGAGATTAACAAACAGGTAAGCAGTGTTTCATTGGACTCCATATGGTATAGTAAAAGTGTATAATCTACACAGTGACAAACTGTATAGTCATTAACACATTTTTGGGAAAAATTGTCTTGTTTCTCACTTCACCAGGATACACTACATACATGTAGACAAATGTATTCGACCAAATGCCAACATTTTTGAATTCAGGTGTTTTCGGTCTCATTGCTACATTGCTACTATCTCTACTTTTAAGATTAGGCTTAAAACTTTCCTTTTTGGTAAAGCATATAGTTAGGGCTAGATCAGGGGACCCTGAAGCCTCCCTTAGTTATGCTGCAATAGCTGTAGGCTGCTGGGAGATTCCCATGATGCATTGAGTATTTCTTCTTCAGTCACCTTCCTCACTCACTATGTGTTAATAGACCTCTCTGCATCGAATCATACTTGTTATTAATCTCTGGCTCTCTTCCATAGCATGTCTGTTATCCTGTCTTCCTTCTCTCACTCCAACCGGTCACGGCAGATGGCCGCCCCTCTCTGACCCTGGTTCTCCTGGAGGTTTCTTCCTGTTAAAAGGGAGTTTTTCCTCCCCACTGTCGCCAAAGTGCTTGCTCATAGGGGGTCATATGATTGTTGTGTTTTTCTCTGTATGTATTATTGTAGGGTCTACCTTACAATATAAAGCACCTTGAGGTGACTGTTGTTGTGATTTGGCGCTGTATAAATAAAATTGAATTGAATTGAATTGAATTGAATTGAATTGAATTGAATTGAATTGAATTGAAATTGAATTGCTACAGGTGTATAAAGTCACATCTAGCAATGCATTCTAGCTTCACAAACATTTGTGGGGGAAAGGGTCGTTCTAACGAGTTCACTTGATTATAGGATGCCACCATTGTAACAAATCAGTTGAAATTTCTTCCCTCCTAGATATTACATGACCAGCTCTGAGGGCTATTATTGCAAAGTGGAAGCATTTAGGAACCACAGGGACCCAGCTTCATATAGAGTCTCTATGAGAACTGTTACAAAGCTCAACTTTGTTAAATCACAGGTCTTTTGTGAAAAGATAAAGATATAGCTAACAAATAAGAACACTGAGTTTGGTAATATTAGTTTGTTTGAGACAGAGGTGACCATATTTCTATGTGAAGGTGGTGTGCTGTGAGTTATCAGCTAAGGCTAGGTAAATTGGTTACCAGGATACATTTATAAGCTGTTAAAATCATAGACGAAACCAAAAATCACTAAAACTGCTCTACCAAACAGTGAGATGTATTATCTGTGAGGTATTTTCATTGAAAATGCTTCTAAAGGCACAAACACCACAAACATGGTAGAGAGGTGAGTTTGGAGAGTCAAAGCAGCAGAGGTAAGGTCTAACAGACAGCATAGCTCCCTGTGGGGACGCACATGTCAGTCATAACATCACCCACCCCTAACGTTTAGTCCATAACAGTGTACGGATAAATGATTTATAAAAAAAAAAAAAAAACTATTAAAAAAATAGAAATGCTGCTGTAGTTATGAAAAGGGAAGCTATCCATAGAGGGCTTTTTTTGTTCTTGCATTAGAGTCCAGACTTCTTTCTTTCAGTGCTGTTAAGTCGCACATTTCAACTTGGAAGTGTGTCAGGGTTGACTCGCTTTTAGAGCAAACCTCAAGTGGCCATTACAGGAACTGCAGTTTTTGGCACTTCACCTTGGCTTAGACCTTACTTTATTTTTCCAGCCCCACAAGAAACAGGGAAAGGTGCTTGCCATCTGTATATATAAAGCTTTAATATAATAGTTGAATAAATAAATGCTAAAGTAAACAGACTTAACCATACAAACACAGAGCATCAACATACCCTTGCGCGTGCACACGTGCTGTTCTTAGCACATGTTCCATTATGCAGCTGGATGCATGTTAACTTTTGATATGACAGTATACAGCGCAAACATTAAATCATACAGACAGAGATTTGTATCATATCCAAATGCATTCTCATTACTGTTATATTCTTTGCTTATATATAGACTAATAAATTTAGACATTTTTGAAAGAGGAAAATGAAAAACAAGCAAGGCTTTCACATAAAGGGAGTAAAGCATAAATAGAGAATGTAATGGAGGCATATTTGTGTGTGTGTGTGTGTGTGTGTGTGTGTGTGTGTGTGTGTGTGTGTGTGTGTGTGTGTGTGTGTGTGTGTGTGTGTGTGTGTGTGTGTGTGTGTGAGTGAGAGAAAGATACATAAGGGTGGGCCTGCCAGTAAAAAAAGGAATGAGTGAAAGATTGAAGGAACAGAGAGAGGAGGAGAGCGAGTCCCGTCTTTGGGAGCGGGACGACCCATGTGACTCGGCCTGGCCCTCTTTGTGTTTCCCACACAGTCTGACATGACCGGAGCTATATCCACACCAACACATTCACATTCACGAGGACCTCTGCCTGCAAACTTCCTCCTCTTATGATTCATAGGGCGTCATGTTTGCTTATGGTACCACTAGCTGCACATGACACCACTGTGGTGCATCGCTTTCTGTCTAGGGCTGCTCAAAATACATGGGTCACCACCTCTTATTCAATCTTACAGAACATCGAAGAGATTGTGTTGATATTTAAAATTCTTATGATGAGACCTGTAATTTTTCATGATATGCTTTTGCATATTAGTGTCAGACATGCTTTCCATCATTTTGCCCATCATGCATGTTAATGTTTATTGCATTTGCAATGCACTCTGCATATGTTTTCTGTAGCCTGTACGTGAAGGACTGTGGGAATTATCAGATAATGTCTCAGATTCTGAAAAATTACTTATTTTACATGCTGTTGCCATGGGAACGGGTGCACTTGGCATACACGTGTAAGAGCTCGGACCCCGCGCTGCCCATGGTAAACAAAAGTAGCGAATGCAGCCAGGCCTTATATTGAGCCTAGTTTTATTTCTTCTCATGTGACTGAAATTATTTAAACTGGTATGATACCCACTGATAGTTAAGTGTCGTCATAGCTGTAATCATATGCTTTCAGTCTACTTTTTACTTTTCAGCATCACACTCAGGTTGGTGAAGATAACACCAAGTCTAAAATACCTGCTAAAAAAGCTACATTTTACTGTGTGTCAAGACTATTTCTAATTATGGAACTATGTGTTCTGTATCCAGAACATATTCCTAAAGCCTACTGCTTCATTGAGTCCCTGTAAAGCCTACACCGTAGTGTGCAATGTTATATTTTGTATTCACACTGCAGTGGTTTTTCTACTTTTCTCTGATATAACAAGTAAGACTGAGCTGTTCATATCACTCTTGGAGTTAATAAATCTTGAGCAACAGTTAGAAGTTGGGATCGCTTCAGAAGCAATTCTGAGTCTATGCATAAATTAATGCAGCTAAGAAAACAAGTGAAACTCCAAATGTCCACACTGGCAGAATATTAGCTTTTGCATTGGTATAACAAGCAAGCTAGATACAGTTATAGCCCAGAAAATTGTCTACTAACAGAGATCATTGTATATTGGCTTCTGTCTCTGGTTTCCTTTTTTCTGCTTTATTTTATGATTAGATTTTTTGACTAGCATATATTATTTTTACTGTACATCTACTCCCATTTATGTGCTGTGCATTACAACTGAAGACTTTCATATACAGCCCCGATCAAAAGTTTAAGACCACTTTAAAAAATGGCAAAAAATCATATTTTGCATGGTTGGAACTTAACAAGGTTCCAAGTAGAGCTTCAACACGCAACAAGAAGAAATGGGAGTGAGGCAAAACCTTTTTTTGAGCGTGCAGTTTATTGAAAACCACGCTTAAACTGAAACAGGCTGTTTTACAGCTGATCAAAAGATTAGGACCACACCTCCACAAAAACCCGTAAAGCCCTCCAAAACAGAAATCAAAGTTCCAAACATGAACTCGGTAATGAGTATCTCCACCGTTATTGCTGATCACTTCAAAAATTTCTTGCGGCATGCTTCATACAGGGATTTCCATGAAGTGAGTGGGAGCATTTCTCCAAGCGGTGAAGACGGCGGCACGAAGGGCATCTACTGTCTGGAACTGTTGTCCATTTTTTTAAACTTCCCTTGCCATCCATCCCCAGAGGTTCTCAATTGGATTTAGATAGAGGAGCACACAGGATGGTCCAAAAGAGTGATGTTATTCTACTGGAAGAAGTTCCTTGTACTGCGGGCATTGTGTACTGTAGCACTGTCCTGTTGAAAAACCCAGTCTTACCACACAGACGAGGGCCCTCAGTCATGAGGGATGCTCTCTGCATTCGGCACCAGTAACAGCCTTAATTTGGGTTGAGGATCGTCCAGTGTCTTGACAGACAGCCAATTGGATCCTCAGTGCTGGTGAAATTTTTTTGGGTCTTCCACTTGACTTTTTTGTTCCATAACCCTCAGGACCATTTAAGAAATTCCAAATGACTGTCTTACTGCATCCCACCTCAGCAGCGATGGCGTGCTGCGAGAGACCGTGCTTATGCAGTTCAACAACCCAACCACGTTCAAAGAGGGAAATTGTTTTTGCCTTTGCCATCAGAACGTCATGATTCAATTCAATTCAATTCAATTCAATTCAATTCAATTCAATTCAATTCAATTTTATTTATATAGCGCCAAATCACAACAACAGTCGCCTCAAGGCGCTTTATATTGTGTAGTAGATCGTACAATAATAGATACAGAGGAAACCCAACAATCATATGACCCCCTATGAGCAAGCACTTTGGCGACAGTGGGAAGGAAAAACTCCCTTTTAACAGGAAGAAACCTCCGGCAGAACCAGGCTCAGGGAGGGGCGGCCATCTGCTGCGACCGGTTGGGGTGAGAGAAGGAAAACAGGATAAAGACATGCAGTGGAAGAGAGACAGAGATTAATAACAGGTATGATTCAATGCAGAGAGGTCAGGTCATGACAGTTTGACTACCTGACAGAAAATGACAATCAATCCACATTTTTGCACAGATTTGGCCTTTTAAAGGCATGTGGTCTTAAACTTTTGATCAGCTGTAAAACAGCCTGTTTCAGTTCAAGCACTGTTTTCAATTAATTTTTCATTTTTCAAGTGATCTTAAACTTTTGATCGGGACTGTATATTAATATAAATATTCACCCTATGACTCTGATCCACTTTTGAGTGATGACTGAATTTCTATTAAAAAAAATCTTTCTTTTATATTCTTGAGATTATTTTGTTTCCCTTCAGGGTAGGAAAAAATAACAAAAACACAATGTCAGCAATAATATCATGCAAATTGTTGTGTAACGTAATGGTTTTGGCTCAGAATTTTGCAATTGCTTTATCCCTGCTTTATATATGTTTTTACCAAGAGCTTTAGTTTCATGCTACATCAACATCCAGCACCAACACTGCCAAAGAAAACCAGTCTCCTCTCTATCTGGATAACTGACAAGATAAGGCATGTGTTCTGTACACTAGGGGGATGAACCAGAGAGGCTTATTGGGTTGCCGCTTGGTATTGTAATTAACAAAGCCGTAATGTTGTGAAGCTGTGTACAGGTATAGTATATTTCATTTGGAGAATTAATTCCCACACTTTTTGTGTTTCTAAAATCTGATTGATGATTCTACATATGCAGCATCTATGTCTTAGGAGCAATTGAAAAAAAATGTATGAATATCTCCCCATTCATTTAGACCGGGGATTCAAGATAATCTACAGGTAGATTGTAGAATGAATTTGCCTCAGTCCCATAAGTAAAAAATGGCTTACTTTGTTAGAGGTAGCAGCAGAATAGCCAGCTATAGCTTGGAAACGGGGAAAACAAATTAGTCCATAGAGCACCATTGCTTCACTCGACCTGGGATGCACCAAGCCAGCCAGCCTTGTCTAGCTAATTTGCATATTGCGATTGGATCAAATTGTGAGCAGTCGGGATAACAAACAAGCATTTTAATACCATGGGTAAGTGAAAATACCCACGGGTCTGATTCCATTCAAGGGCTCTTTGATTCTAACTGATGAATGTGATCAGATATGCCTTTTGTGATGTGTTCCAGCAGTGTGACAGAAACTTGGTTTACTGTTGTTTATTTGTTCTGATGGCCAGCATGTGTTACTGTGACCTTATGTAGCTGTGCAAGCTATGACTCTGATGTCAACATTTTGCCTTCCATTGACCTTTTTTAGTGACAAAGCCATTACCCCTGAGCAAGAGTAGATTGGTGTGGAGTGTCGTCGGCATAGTCATGCCAAGCCGACATGGAATTTTGGCAGAATCTCCTCCCTCTGGTCCTCCACTCCCCCAGGACCTCCCGAGAACATGGAATCAGTTTGTTTCCCATCTGCTTGGCCACAAACAGAACCAAACAAGATATGTTGCACAGTGCTGCCAAAAGGGCCATCACTTAACGTCACTAGTACGACAACCACCACTACTACAGTTGTTTGTCCATCAGGCAGGCCTGTGGTTACTGTCCCAGAATGTACAGGGGCTTTCCCCGCAGTCTGGACTGCTATTTCCATCCACAGTCCTCCACCCCCACACCAGCAGCCCCTGGGAGCCCCTCATCTTGGCATCAGCCCAAAAGTGCTTCTTTTTTTTTTAATCATCACTTGCTGTCATATAATCTTAAGCGAGATAATTGGATGAGCCCACGACTTCTAGAGCCAAATAAACAGACAGTGTGAAAGTTCATGTGGAGCCTTTAGACATCATATTGAATTTAGAGGTCTGATACTCAAAGAAGTGATTTGTGGGTCCCCAGCCTCTTGGCCCCTTGTGACACAATCACTGTCTATTGAGGCAAAAAGCATGGGATTTCCCATACGTTCATGACTGGCTGTGTTAGCAGCACATCTGATAAGGGAATAGTAATGTACTTTATCAGCCATAGAGTGTTTCAATAGTTCTTCCTCCGTTTCAGAGTTGTGTGAACTGGCCCACTGGAGCCTGTAATCAATGGCGTATCTTGTTTCTCATGTTATTTTATTAGAAGAATAATCAAATACACTTTTGTCTGGAACAAAGTGTCAGAAAGTTTTCTGTCTCTTTTTCTGTTTGAGTTCTTGGCTTTAGCTGAGTATTGCAGTATAAAGGCACAGACCACAGATTGTGACATATATCAAAATTGTTGTCCCCTAGGAAATATTATTGCCATTCAACAATTTGCACTACAAATCTTAGTATTATGTCATTATGCTTTAGAAATCATTGAATCAGTTCCTGAGCACAGGCCAGACCGCAACTTTGCTTCTAGTCGAATCCCTCTGAGACTAATACGCACGGAAGACAGGAAAAGAAGTGGACTCACGAGGGGAGGGAGTGAGGATGAGGCAGAGATCATACATGAAGTGAGAGTCCAAGGCAATGACCAAGAGACAGAAAAAGAAGATAAAAAATCTACCGGCTGAAACATTCAGGAGTGAAGCCAGCACAACCGAGTGTAGGAACACAACATGATTCTCCTCTCTGTCTTTCATCCGCGAGGGGGGGTCTGGGGATACTGTGTTCCCAGCCCAGATCTGGGGCAGGAAACCTCCCCTGCATTTTTTGGCGGTCCTTCTGTATCTGGCATTGACCTGCCTTAAAAAATCTGCCCAGACCTAGAGACCAAGTCCCCCATTTATTATTTTTTTTCTGGAGGGTCTTGAGTTTTATTTCAGAAATGTTGATTAGTTGTTTTCCAACATTTAAGAATAACTTTTTCTTTTTTTTAACACAGTCAGTCAATACGTTCTCTATGATCCAGTAGCACATAATTTGTAACATTTCTGAATGAAAGGAGAACATACTCGCACTCGTAAGAGCAAAATCTTTATTTCACTTTTTGTACACCAAGAAGATCTCAAAAGTGGATTTTGGGTTTCTGAGTGCAGGATGTAAGTACTTATCTTGAGTTGTTTTTTGGTTTTTTTTTTTTTTAGGTTTTTCCAGTTGAAAGAAGAACTAAATACACTAGAGAAAAATCAGTGTTGTGTTTCATAATGATTTCATTGTAGCCTCAGCTTGTAATCACACGTAACTGAAAAAATAACCACCACTTTACATTAATTTCAAGTCACCTGATCCTAAATGTTAGATGTTCCACTCACCACTCCCTAAAGCAAATAAAAGGAATGTGGTGACCAGAGAACACAGAAGGTATTCAGTGACGTCAAGCAACCACAGGTGAAAAATGGTGACACGAACTGGGTGACCCAAAATAAACTTTTTCCATTTTTGAGATGAGCGTTTAAAGTGACTACCAATAAGAGTGCAGGATACCATTAACTGAAATATGACCTGGTAGTAAATACCAGTTGCCTAGGTAACCAAAGCCAATCACTTCCTGTGTGGACACAAGAAGGTAATAAGTTCCAATCAAATTATCATTTATATTTTAAATCCATTTTAAGTCAAGAGTATGAGTAGTATTTCCGATCCCGTGCTTCTTTTGGCAGAACAGCGTTTTTCATTTTCACTGCTTTATTATTTTTTTTTCCTGATTTGCCACCACAATGTTATGATTCATTTAAGCTGAGGAGAACCTTGTTTTGGTTAGGGAAAATTGTGGTTTGGTTTAAAAACATCAGGTTCATTAAGGTTGGGGGACTTCAGTCTTCACGGTTGAAAGAATAACTTCTTGGCTAGAGTTAGAGACTGGTTGAGGATGAAATGTTGACCATTGGTAGGAAACAGGAAACAAACAGCAGTCTCCCATGTCGAAGTCCAGTGTTTTGTTAAAACATCCATCCACCATGAATCCCTTCTTATAATGTGTTTAGGGTGTATAAAATCACACCACTTGTGGGGGTTTTTGTATTTCTGACAGCTGAGTCATAATTTCTATGATCCTAATTACCACAAACTTATTAACTCATGGGTGACATATCCTGTCGTTTATGGCATTCTCATCATTCATTAACAATAAAACAGTAAAACTGAGGCGGGATTAGGAGGGAAAGGGTGAGCAATAGGGACGCACTAGCTAAATATCAGGGATAAGAGTCAGGCGGGAACTTCTAAAGTTAGAGGCAGGCCACAGTAAGGCCAAAGCCAGAAGGGAAATACAAACTGTACAGGGCACACATAAGGCCAACACAAGTACTGGAGAGAACTTGGAGAAGACATCCAACTAAAAGAGGCTGAAAATCCTTGAGGGCAAACGGGGGGATTAAAGTGGACAGCTCTGGACAGGGCTGCGGAGCGTGTGCACCATAATTGAATTTCACGCTTGCTGCCTTCTTCTGAAGTCGTGTAGCAAAGCGATCATTTGAAAAGAAAGCTATTAGTCAAGCCCTCTGCTAAGCTGAGAGCTGTGCCATAGGAAATCTCGCTTTACCCTATGAACAGGCTTCGTTGTATTCCTTCAAAACATAAATGTCACACAATGGGTTGCAACAAAGGGACAGCAACAGTTTATTCTTATTTTCTCTCCTCCATATATAATTTTGTTCTTTTTGCTTAATTATAAACTGTGTTTTAGTCTCGGGTGTTTAGAAATTAATGAGGCACTGAAAAAATAAGTAACCTTTCTAATTCTAATCTGTTACCGTCATAACCTGAAAATGGCATTATTGCGTGGGAACTACAGAATTCATTTTTACAAATCCTTTTGTTTTTTTCTAACAGCAACAATCCTAAAAAGCCTTATTTTCAATTTATTAAGGTGTTAAATATTTTTATGACAACCATTTTACAACAGAAGAACAAATTTTGTGCTTGATAACTGACTAGGAAATGTTTGGAGATATTTTTAGTATAATTATGTTACAGTATGGCTCATCCTAATAAATGATATTCCTCGTAAATAATGAGTGATAAATTTATAAAGGTCTGTGAAAATGATGTAAGTTCACATTAATTAAAGCTATTGGAAATTAACTTGAGTAAGCCATGGCTTGAGTCTTTAGGTTTGCTGGTTACTTTTTTCCACTAATGCTAATGCTTGCATTGTTGGAGGATGTTCAGGCATTTCAATAAGCACCCTGAGAACCTTGTCTTTTACAGCTGTCTACAGTCAAAATGTAAACAGCTTTTTGCGGGAAAGACTTGATTGTTGGTACATGAATATAATTTATTTTTTAAAAACTGACTAACCTGCACCAAGTCAAATGCTCCAAAATGCATTGCAGGGTGGTAGATATTTAAAATGATCACCATCAGTTTAACATGTGTAAGAGCAGGTTGCAAAAAAAGAATAAAAACCACCTACCAACACCAAATATCGGACTTCTAAATAAACATCCAGATGGGGGTAATATTAGCCGTTAAATGGTCAGCATTTTATACTACTCATATAGTTTTTGGTCTCTAATTGAAATAAATATGAATTTATGTTATTTTTTAGCTAGTGTGGAATAACCACTAAAAATCTTCCTTTAGTCCCAGCAAGACAGACATTGGAAGCAATGCCATTCAGGGGTAAACCCTCTTTCAATTTTAAGGTATTTTAAGGTAATTTTAAGATATGGATATGATAAAAAATAATACTAGTCCTTACCAGGTCTTAACATTGGGTAAATATAACCTAAGATGAAAAACAACACATAATATATTACACCATTCAATTCATTATTCCTCAAAGATTGAGTTAAAATGTCAAAGCAGTGTGTGAAAAATGAAGTACACTGTTGCTGCTTCCATAGGAATTCAGAGGGAAAGTACACTTTTTTTTGCAAAAAGTGTTCACTCGCCCATTTAAATCACTGATCCCACCTAAACAACAAGTTCTTTGGTGCTAAGAATTCTGCAGTCAACTCCTAGTGGTATTATAACAAACTGGAAAAAACATCAGCAACAAAGTGATAGGCCATGTAAAAATCACAGAGCAGGTTCAGCGGATACTGGCGTGCATATTGTGCAGAGGTCACCAATTTTTTGTAGAGTCAATCACTACAGACCTCCAAAATCATTCAGTCTTCAGATTAACTCAAAAACAGTGTGTAGAGGGCACAAAAGCAGGTTCATAAAGACACGCATGAGTGAGTTTGGTGTCGAAGAACTTGACTAGGCAGCACGGAGTCCTGACCACAAACCGATAGAACCTTTTTGGAATTAGAGCGGAGACTGTGAGTCAGGCCTTCTCATCCAACATCAGTGTGTGATCTCACGAATGCCCTTCTGTAAGAATGGTCAAAAAATTCCATAAACACATTCCTAAAGCTTGTGGAAAGCTTTCAGAGAAAGATTCAGATTCAGATTTTTGACAATCTAGCGTAGCAGCCAGGTGATCAAAGGAATTGCAAAAAAAACGCAACACCCACACCTCAGACTCTACAGGGCTCAGTTAGCATGGTAGTTAAATGTTAACAGTGTCAACAGGACCGACAAGTCCAAAGTGGACATGTTGAGCCACAGTGCATAGCACCATATTTGGAGAAAAAACGAATGTGACTTTTTGATTGGTCTTGTAACAATAAAATCCACAAATTTCACACATAAAGATTATTGATTTGAAAAAAGATCATCATCTGAACTCAAATAAAGCCAGAGTTGCTGAGTTTAGTTGCTTTATGTTCAAAACTAAGAGCATCCTAATGGCTTAGAATTCATCATTAATCTTGTGTGACGAATCTCATGAATGAAAAAAGAACAAAGTACTTCAACATTTGATTATCATTAATGCTTCCCAGTCAATATCGTTTGTATCGCTTTTGTAATGTTATTTACCATAGTTTGTTTTTGTGATTGTTTTCTGAAACAATATTCATATTGTTTTTGTAGATTTAAAGAAAATTAATGTTTGAAAGCTTTAAGTGTGCTAGAGGAGAACAGCAGAATGGAGCAACTATTGAGCTATTTGCAGATGTTCCATCATGCTACATCTTTAGTTTTCCTTTTCCTGATTTTTGAGCCGATAAAGAGCTAGTAAATTCTGACTGACGTATGCTTTGAATCAAGACTGTCTGCTCTGATTACACATTTATTTTCAGGTTTAAAAAAAGAGGGAGAGTTCTCATGAAGGGAAGCGATGCAGAATCACAGAAAATAAACATTGTAATGGTGCATTAATCAAGGACAGAACTGTTGCTTTTCACTTTCATTGTCCCAGAACCTACAGCAGTACGTACTGATACATGACTGGTTTGCACACAGTCCTGTCCAATAATAGCTGGCATTTTTCAATCAGCTGTAGCAGTCCTTTCTTCATACACTGGTCAAACTGAACAGCTGGAACAGTTTGAAGGTGCTAAAGTTCAACATTTTAATTAAAAGTTTTGCTTTTGAATGTATTACAGTTAGTTTGGGTTTTTTTCAGTCTTTCTGGGCTAAAGTTTCCACTTATGCTTGATTTTTTTTCTCTCAGAATATGATACGTGGTTAGCTCTTGTAAGCAAAAGTTACGATTAGGCAAAGATCATCGTTTCATGTAAAGCGTGATGGTAAATCCTGACTTCTGTCTCATGCTTCATGATATTTTTGACTTCTGGATGCGATATTTAGCCAAGATAGCAGTCTTTCCTCGGAGCATTAATCCACTTAGTACTTTGTTTAATTTCCATGTGCAAAAACTTTTCCATGTTCAGTCAGTCAGGATCAAATAATAAAATAAATACAATAAATCTGTTTGTCTCTGTCACCAGGCCAGATTGAGATTTAATAATAATAATGTATACTTTATTGATCCCCGTGGGGAAATTCCTCTCTGCATTTAACCCATTCACTCAGTGAAGCAGTGGGCTGCCATTGGGCGCCCGGGGAGCAGCGTGTAGGGACGGTACCTTGCTCAGGGGTACCTCAGGGTAGCCGTTCAGGGGAATCGAACCCCTGACCTTCCGATCACGGGGCCAAAGCTTTACCTACTGAGCCATCCCTTTTTAGACTAAAAGAATCTATGAAAAATTGGTCTCATTACAGGTTTAAAGTTACATTTTAAGGAATTACATTTTAAGAAAAGACATTGAGTATATTCTAAAAATTCTCAACTCTCATAGATTTGATGTATTAAAAATGACGGACAACATTATTGAAGCCAAAGATCAATATAATCTCTGTGATGTCCATGATATTAGCAAGTATTTATTCCTGTTTCATCATTATTTTATCCAGTGTAACAAAAGAATTCGCCAAATATGGGATGACTAAAGTATTTTGAATTCTCATTCTTGCAGAAGGGTTGATTTCATTTGACTTCAATATTTTTTTATATAAATATAATATAGTTTATATGTATATACTGGTGAATATTATGGGAAAAAATAGTTGCAGTTTATATTCAGTATGTACTTTAGAAGTAGAGGTATAAACACAGGGGTTTGTACTGCACAACAGTATGTTTAAAAAGAATTCTAATGTAAAAAATAACACAAAATAAAAATTCTAAAAATACATTTACAGAGTATAAGTGATGAGAATATACAGAGAAATTTATAGAGCAAGTAAGTAATGAGAAAGTACAAGTAATGATATGCAAATGATGAAATGTGTTAAAGAGATCTGAGTTAAATAAGCCTGAGTTGTATTTATGCTTCAACAGCTGATAGTAGATAATAATAATAATAGTGCAAGACAATAATAGTGGAGTCAATAGTTGTGATGAGATTTTTTATTGCGAAGTCTGATGGTCTGTGGGTAGAAGCTGAGTCTTTTATTCCTCGATTTCAGACTTCTGTAGTGTCTGTCCGAGGGTGTGATCAGGTCCTGTGTGGGCGTGTAATGTCCTCGATGCTCTTATGAGCCCTCCTGATGACCCTGGTGCTATAACTCCCTGTAGTAATGGGAAGACTGCTCCTGAGCAAAAGTTCTATTTGAGATGTTGCATAGAGCTTGTGAGAAATCACAGCTGTATCTAAAATCTCCCATTTATATTGTTTCATTTTGTCTGCTACAATATAATCAAGTTGCAAATAACTTGTAGTAGCTACTACTATTTGACACCTGTGAAAAGCAATTGGAGTGGAATTTATCACAGTTTTCATCATTTTTATTTTGATCAAGGAAATGGTCAGACTAAGACTGAAAAATGTGGAGAGTATTAAATTGTGGTAGTAACAAAGGAAGACAAGTTAACATATCTTTATGATTTTCATCACAGCTGAAACTTCAAAGTAATCAGTTTAGCTTTGCTTAGCACAGCTTAATTTTTTTTCCTTTAAAGCCTCATCATTTATATTTACAAGTCCAAATAGTGATCCTTATTTATGCCAAATAATAATCTTACACAACAACAATTCCCTTCATCACCTCCCACTAGTTTTTAGTCTGCTTGTAGATCTCAAAGCTGAATGTATTTAGAAATTGAACTTTAAAACGAATGAAGAAATCAAACTCGTTTACACAAAAGTCAACCGGCACTTGACGGCATTTGGATGAGAATATGAACGGGCTTTAGAAGTGCTGCTGAGATGGAGTCCGGGTCAGACAGGCAAAATACACTGCACTTTACGCAGCACAAAGAGATGTAGAAATCTGCATCCAGGCTTTTTCTGTCGAGAAAAAGAGCTTTCATTTGAAATATAAGGTGGCAAATATCGTTTTGTCTGCTTGTGTGGAGCTCAGTAAAAGATGGATGAGCATTTCTTCAAACACTCAACTCTCACACCTCAGAGAGACAAAAGTCTCTT
>VUQG01019745.1:19738-32817 GCA_015106755.1 Etia nguti | reverse complement strand
TAAAAACTTGAAAGAAAAAAAAAAAAAAAAAAAAAGGCTGAAAAACAAAAACAGCCAAAGAGACGGAGAAAATGAGACCTGACTGTGGTCTTGTCTTGACCATGAAAACACATTAGAAGCCACACCTCACATACATTCGTGTCTTTAGACAATTTAAATTGTTGGCAATTCAGGTAGGACATTTTAAACATAGCACTTGTAACTGGTGAGTCCAAACAGTAGAGAGCCTGAAAGTGTATATCCATCGTCTACCTGCCTTTTACAGTCTTCAGTATCCATGGAAACAGAGAGATTTGAAAAAAAGGTATCAGAAATAGGAATACTGAACTCTCATACAGTGCAGATGAATAGATACAGATTAATTAATCTACAAAATCCACACAGTATACTAACATGTGTTACAGCTCTAACCACCCCACATTACATGTAAGTTTAAAGTCTGAGTGAAGGTTTCGATCAATTAAAGGGTGAAACACATTAGGACCTTTAAACTTTCAATAGTGCTTCACTTCTGTGCAAGTTCCGGGCAGATAAACAGCTTAACAGAAGAGTATAAAAGAATAATGCGGATCTGACAGCAGCAGGCTTTAGTTTGGCCTTTAACACGCCATCTGTCCAATCACCGCTATTTGGACTGTTTCTTCTGTTTAGAAGACACAGTCCAAAAAGTGTAAATTTTGGAAATGAATCTAAGTAATATTTTTATAAGATGTCATGCCACATTTGTTTTCTGATTATATTTAGCTGTTCAGCACCTAATAAAGCGGATGAAATGAATCAATCCCTATTTGTGCTTTTAGCCTTTTTAAAAACTGTCTGAAGTGTGCCTTTATTCTTCCTGTTTGTATGTTTGTGTCCTGGATCTAGAATGTTACCATCCCAATAATTTGAAATCACTCCAGCATGCAACTTCCCTCACAAATGTTGTTTTTGTTGGGAAGAAAATGTGCCCATAAACCATATTATTATTTTGCTGATGTTCTCATCCAGAGCAATTAAAATGAGTGCAGGGGTATTTAGCATTAAACAGGACGTAATGTAAAAACCTTTTGTGCTAGAACATATTTTTGGCTTGCAATCAAAACCTAATTTGAATGTACCATCTTACAAATGAGTACCCTTAGAACCAGAAGCTCCACATCGCCAGGTACATCAAAAACCAGCTACCCGAAATAAATGCTGTATTGCCGATGTGCGTGTGTGTGACAACAAGACAGGAAAAAGGTTCAGCATTTTAATCAAAAAGACGTTCTCTCGAATCTGCCAAATACAAGAAATAATTTCAAACTGACCAGCTGCCCTACCATCTAAAGGTTATGAATTTTACTCACGAAAAAAGGAGGCAACACTAGTTGATTTGTGCTCTCGAAATACATTTTGTTAGCTCAAAATGATCTCACAGCCAGCTCCGGTTAAGGCTGCACCACATGCTATTAACCCCATTTCTTACAGCTGAATCATTTAAGTCCGTATTTATACAGGTATTGATTGAATAGACACATACTCCTCTGCAGCGTACAGACAACGTCAATTATCTTCCCTCAGTTTTTCATGGTATTTACACTACTTCCTTGCAAAACTACTGTAAATAACGAAAAGGCCAATAACTGTGAAAAGGCCAACAGCTGTGTTAGCTGTGGGGCAGCTAACAAAGAGCACAAAGACCATAGCTGTAAATGTTCACACATCATGCTAAGCTGGGTTTACCTCTGTAAATCATCTATAAGTGAAACAGTCAAATGGTTCACTTTCCCACACGGTCATACAGATAAGTGAAGAATACCTCAAAAGTCGAAATCAGTTTTCATTATATAACAAAGAAACAGCCCAAAAAATGTAAAACTGCCCTCATTTGTAATGTAATGCCCACGGTCATGCATGTAAATACTGTGGGGGAAATAATTATTTGATCCCCTGCTGATTTTATAAGTTAAGAAATTAACTCTAATTTTTATGGTAGTTTCATTTTAATGTAGAGAGACAGAATATCAACCAAAAATCCAGAAAAAAAACCCCCACAATACATAAAAGTTACAAATGATTTGAATGTCACTGAGTGAAACAAGTCTTTGAGCCCAAAGCAAAACCTGACTTTGTACTTGGTGAAGAAACGGTAAGATGTTTCTTGTAGTTGGTCATCAGGTTTGCACACACTGCAGGAAGGATTTTGGCCCAACTCCTCCTCTAAACTCTCTAAATTGTTTAGGTTTCTTGGTTGCTGCTTGGCAACCCGAAGCTTCAGCTCCCTCCACCGATTTTCTATTGGATTGAGGTCTGGAGACTAGCTAGGCTACTAACTGCACCAACAGTTGTCACTTTCTCACCAAACGCCTTGCTGATGGTCTTGTAGCTCATTCCAGCTGTGTACAGGTATACAATCTTGTCCCTGGTGTCCTCTGACAGCTCTTTGGTTTTGCCCATGGTGGTGGAGAGGTTGGAAGAAACTGATTCTGTGTATAGGTTTGCTTTATACATATAACGTTATTTTGTTATAAACTGATTGATTGATTGGAATCTGTGTGCCACATGGGCACGCTAAGATGAAACTACTATAAATACTAGAGACTGTTAATTTCTTTGTAAGTGAGCAAACTTAGAAATTCAGCAGATGATCAAATAATCATTTCCCCCCACTTTAGCAGGTTTGTTCTGATAAAACTGACCATGTTTTGTTTAGTTTTTTTAAAAAAAGGCTCTCTGACATCCATCATGTCATGTTATTGTTCTCAAATATCAATTTAATACCCTCACTGGTGATCACAGATTGGTACAGAAGGCTGTTACAGGTTTGGGCATAATAACAGGAGCATCTGAGCATCAGAAATGTCAAAAGCCCTCATGGCAGAAAATAATTAAGTGAAAGAAAAACCCTTAGATTCTGCATCCTCTTGACTGACGTGAAGAAAAATAGTATGACTTCAACTTTTAATAGAATATGCCTCTATTCAAAATCAAATAGCTTGTAAAGAAATAGAGAGAAGATATTAAAATTTTGTTTCTTAATGAAACGTCGTTATCTGAGGCTCTCAACTCGAGCTGAACTGCGTCACACACATGAAACATGCTGCGCTCTCTTCACGTCATACACAGCTTCCCAATTTGGTGGTCTATTTAGGCTTCAAAATTTCCCATCTCTCACTCTGACATATCAGTGTCATGCTGCCCTGCATTGCTGCCTGCTGTTTCAACCCTTCCATTATCCTGGCATCCACCTGTAGCCTCTGGGGAGATACTGGCTCATCACTGATTTCTATATGTATGATATTTGCAGGGAGTGACAGGGTCATAGCGTGGATACCGGACCACCTAAATTCCGCTTGCATAAATCATTTAAAAAGTGAGTTGTCTGACTCACCTGGAAATTGGATACAAATATATCTACTTTTCTGGTAACGGTTTATATTAACAATTTTAAATGTGCTTCTTCATTCACACATTCCCTTCAGTTTAAGTATTAAAAATAAGCAATGGTCTTTAAACTAATTATTAACCACTTAGTAAACATTATCATTTATAATTTAATTGCTTGTTAACAGTAAAAAGCTGTGAAATAAAGCTTAATTGCCCATCAATTTACGATTTATTAATGATGGTTATTACAAAGTGTTAATAGCTTTTTATTTCAACCTCGCCACTACGTCACTAAAAAAAGAATACACCGCAAGCGGCGCACGTGTGTGTAAGCATGCACGCATGTGGTTATAAAGAGGACAAGTTCCATTTCAGAGTTGTGCCTTCCAAACGGTTCGCTGATTAAAGCATTTAAAGAAAATTAGCCGCACAGCCACCATAAATCTCCTTGCTTTTCTTTAATGAATGCTGCAAATCTCTCATTTCATTCCTCATTTGCATATGAAAAGCATTACCTTGACTTTCACTATCTCCGCGTTGCACAATTACAATTCAGTAAACGAGGGAGAGAAATTATTTAAGTTGTGATATGCAGCGCAGCTCTTGTCAACATCTGCATATCAATTTGCACCCAATACTCGACTCGGAGTCTGAAGTGGACCAGCTCATTCAAACCTCGGTGAACCTTCCCTCTGATTACAAAGTTATTATGCCTCGGCAGATGACACACAGTTATGACGCTCTATCATCTCAGATGATCCCTATGAACTTGGCACCATCATTCATCACTTCAGTGGCTAAAGAAAATATGATGCTAAATGAGAACAGGAAAGCATTATCAACTGAAGACAACATTGCTGGTGTTTCAGTTTGATGAATATTTGGCTTTTTGGGAGTAAACAATCATGCCTCAGATGGCTGCTGAGGCAGAAGGGAGGAATAGACCAACTTCTGTATGGCATTCACAAAGGCCCCAACTTAATGGAAGTTTGAATTACCATTTAAATAGGATTTCTTTTGGGAGAAGGGGAGGCGTCATACAGAAAGATAAATTACATTGTAAACAATGTCAAAACAGTTTAATGACACATATGAAATGAAAGTACACACCCCGTGCTTTCTTAGCTACTGAGTGATATAAAGAGTGGACTGAATAAAAAATGAGGCAGCCGGAGGAAAAAAGCAACTGTGCAGACTTGTTTTGTCTCCGACTGGGCCTGCACTTTTAATTGACTTGAATAAAAAACTCAATTACAGCATTCTGGCCACCGGAGGGAGAGAGAGTAAGCAACAGAGAGAGACTGAGAGGAGCATTGGGGGGGGGCGGGGGTGGAGAAGCAGCAAGAGGAGTGAATGAAGCATGAGAGAGGAATGAAGGAGTTATTGGGTCAGAATGGCACCTCGGGGTGGGGGGAGCAGGACAGCAGACAAGGTTTTAAACAGGCCAGTCTGTCTATGGGCATTACAACACACTGACAGGTGGAAGAAAATAGAATAAAAAAGAAAGGGGAAGGACGAACAGTGCTCTGCCGGCGCCTTTCAAGGCTTTTATGCATTTATTGTCATCTGTCCTATGTTATTCCTTTGAGGCTGACTGAGATACTCATTGAAGGTGAGGGGCATTGAATCAAGTAAAATCAGTAAGCAGTTTCACTCAGCCGAAGCCCTGATTTCGCTTCTACGGAGGTTGACAGGCCTTGTACTGGAAGAGCATTAAAGTGGGGAACATGAATAGATAAGAAGGGAAGAGAACCAATAGTGATGCAAGCAGAAGGAAACTGAAGATTCTTTGTAAGAAGAAACATCCTCAACCACACAGTGATAAAGGCTGATAAAGCATCACTGACTCTGGGTCTTTTGAAAAATTGTGTGTCGGCGTGCGCGCATGTGTGCGCGTGTGTGTGGGTGTGTGGGCACACACTTTTTGCATTTTTCATGCGAAGGTGTGGTTTAGCTGCGGGAGCAGCGTTGGTAGCAGTGGGTGGTGTTGTGGAAGTGTGACCATTCCAGATATCCCGAAATCAGAAAACAACAGATTCTTTGTCAGCTTACAGCAGTCAATGCAATGTTTGCGGACAGTGAGCCAATACTTCCGCTTTGTGTGTGCGCGCTTGCATGTCTGTGTGGAGAGCAAGCTGTTGTTCCCATGGTTGTGTGTTATTGATTAGTCATCTCTGTGGGCAATAGGAGCTGTTATCAGGGCTGACATGGAGACAGACGGGGGTGGATGATGCATGGGACGGGAAAACTGTTCAGACGCAAAGATAATGGAGCCACGCTCACATACCAGTACATACACACACACACACACACACATGCTGTAAAGATGGACGGGTACACACTGCCACATGCTCCCACAGATTTTTGCACACACAATAGACCTATTACACAACTGAGCACAAATGTATTGGCAGCAATAGATTTGTTTTCAGCACCATGGACAGCACTCTAAATCTTGAACGATGCCAGTGCACAGTGCATATGGCTAATGATTATCTATTGTAGCGCCCCGCAACTATAATCAGCCATTTCTCAAGGAAGTGTAGATGCCATGAAGAATCACAGTAAATTTACAGCGAGGATTTAAGAAGCACAGAGAGCTTAATATAACAAGACCGCATACTGTGACGAGCAAACCAGTCCTTCTCGTGATGACACATGCATCCGGGATCCTGGTACTCACCTAAGAGAGGAAGAGACAAGCAGAGGGAGAGTGGGATCAGAGCCAGGAAGAAACACCATCACACAATAAAGTGTGTAAAAGGCAGTTAGGCACTCTGAGCAGTTAACAGTGTGAAAAGTCTAAATGCAGCACTGTTTCCTGTGAAGACACTGCATTTTAACACTGCCTGTAAACATAAACACATTTGTACTTAAATCATTGTGATGCATTTACGAGCCCAGTCAAAATACGCTCATGTTCCACAACCGCTCATCTATCCTCGTGAAGAGATGCTGGGATTGTAGGCAGTAAAAGTGAGGAGAAGTACACATAAAAACACTTCGGTCTTCACTAGATTAATAAAAATAGGCATAATGTAAATGAAAAACAGTTTTAAATGCTGTAAGAACTGGAGAATCTTAAAGCACCATTGCCCACAATGAGTCCATAGTATCCCATGTGACAGCTGTACATAACACAGAAATAGATTTTTCTAGTAGAAAACCTTGTACATGCCATTACTCGGCGAAAGACTTTTTGATCTTTTCTTAAACTTAAGATGTAACTTAATGCAAGTCAGATTTCTTTCCCCACACACCCACTCACTTCAGTTTTTTTTCCCCTCTCCCTCTCTGAGCAGAGCAAGTTGTGCGTAAATGTCAGCTTTGGAACTGATTGTCCACAAGAGGCCAACCATGAGCACACAGGGAAAAGAATGTCATAGCCTGCACTCTACAATCCTCTCCTTCTCCACTGGGACTGGTAGACTCAGGTTTTTTCCAGTCAACCATGAAAATACACAGAGGTCATGCTTCCCCCACTCTCTCTGATGAGATAGACAGGGTTAGGCAAGGCCGTGGACCTGATACAGAGAAAGCGATGCACGAGAAAGAATTCCCATAGGAAGTACAAAATGGTGCAAACATTTAGAGAGTCAAAGTAAGGTACAGTACCGTATGATCTGCAGAAATAAATACAAGCAAATTTCCATGTTGTATTTCAATTTAAATTCTAGTTTAGGATAATATTTATCATAATATTGCTACAACATGACTGGTTTTATTTTACTTTGAATCCAGCTCAGGAGTGTACCCCACTAACCATTATTCAAAAGAAAACTAAACTTTTAGTTTAAGTAAACACAGTTTTCTACTTCCTGTGATAGGGAAGGATCTGTAATGATAGAAAATTTAGAAATTATCCCATTGGAAAACAAAAGCAAAATAAACCACACATCTTCTTCTTGTCTTCTTCAAGTAAAAACAGTCATAACACATCCACTATTAAGGTACAACTCATAATCAGATATTACTAATGTTATAATGAAAACATATGAGTCCAATAAAGGAGTGGATGAAAACTGAGAAAGCCAAGCATTTCTGATATCCTTGGAAAAACATTAGATCATGCCGATTAACACAGATTTTCAGGTTTTGTGTCAACCTTGACCGGAAAAGGTAGGCATATCAAATACTAAAATATTATGAAACCATTAAATCAAGCAAATACAACCAAGCAAATGTACCAGAACAGCTTAGATATAGCTGAACTGTTTCATTATGATAAAACAAAATTACATTTATGAAGGTAAGTTGGCAGCTGAAATTTTCAGTGCGATTTAGTCAATATATCTCCTCTTTGCTTTAATTGGTCTAATAAACACATAAGACTTGCTTGCTGAACAGACAATGTATCAATTTGTCATCAGCAGCAGCAGAATTAATGTAGATATCCACTGATATAAAGTGTAGCTGTGGTACCTCTACAAGAGTCTGAGATAAAATGCACGAACACTGATGATCAGCTTTTGCCTGAAAAGTATTCGGATATTGTGAGATATTTTTCTGATATGCTGTATCTCGGCTATTTTCACTGCCACATGTAGCCTGCAGTCAAAACATTCCCTCTCCCTTATCGTATCAGAAAAGGAAAACCTTTACTCTCTCCTCTGTTGTCTCCCTATTTAAACAGGGCTTCACAACTTTCTGATATGGGACTGACTAAACAGAAGATAAAACAGCTAAAGAAAAAAAAAACTGGTTTCACTCTGGGTTGGAATTTATGTTAATTTGCTTCACACGGTCTTTCAGATGAAACAAATTAAAACTAATCTGAATTACATTATAATAAGATCATTAAAAGGGATAAAAAGAAAATGACACAATATTAATTAATTAATAAATGTATTTATTTTATTTTTTTTACTGCAGACGCTTTAGAGGATTGGCCAAGTACCTACACTGACCATGAGGGGACCCGATGAACAGTTAGAAGAAAAGACTGAAGTACGCTAAGCATTCTGCAGGGGACACAAAGACAAGGCTGTGAAACAGACAGACAAAGAGATAAAAAGAACAAAAAACCCCCACAAGAACTTAACCTGCCTGTTAATGTTTGGCCATATACTTAAATGGGGACTGTGTAAAATTAATGATAGACTGACACCGAGCTGACCCCACTGTCATTGTTGGTTGCAGGAAAACCAAAAAAAAAAGGGGGGGGGACGGGACACAATGAAAACATTTGGGTTAGAAAACAATGACAGTGAATTATGTAAGCACGACATTTTAATTTTAACTTAATGGAAACATTATTAATATAGATAACAGTCCAAATCTCTGTCTCATTAATAATAAGCATATCTGGCAGTGCATGAGTTCATCTGATTATATAAGCACTTGCAAGTGCAAACACACAAACCAAATTTTGTTGATGGTTAAATCGAGAGAACGTTTATAAGAGTGAAAAAGATGGAGGAAGATATTACATAAGCCTGTTCTGAACTGAGCTGACAAATCAATTGGGAGTCTGTTCTTGTTGTTGCCAGTCTGTACTTTCCTCCCCAGAAAAGTTGACTCATTCAAGGTACTGCTCTCTGGGAGCTGCTCACTGCAGGGATGTGCATTTCTGTTTGTCAATTAAGCAATGAAGGAGAAGGATGAAGTGATTTGACAGGAAATAGCCTGGCCATTGTATTCCTCTGTGAGACATCTCTTGGTTCGCCATGCTTCATCCCATGTTTTTTTTGTTTGTTTGTTTGTTTGGTTTTTTTCCTCACTACTCATCCCAATCAAGCCATAAAGCACAGCAATGAGAGCTTATGCAAACATTTGAATGACAGCTCAGGATGGATTCTCAAAACGACAGAGCCATTTCACTGGGAGGACCAATATGCAACAGGGCAGCGGGTCATGAGTCAAGTCATCTCCATCGACAGTAAACACGATGGCTGCGCTGCCTGCGTAACAATAACCCTGAACCCTGACCATAACACCATACGGTGGCTGATCTTGTGGCCCCCCCCAACAGCATGGATGCTAATGGGACACACTGTGTTAGTCAAAACACATTAGCGGGGGTTATCAAGGTCAAAAAGTCTGTTGGTAAAAGAACTTGCTTTGTGTCTTTTTTCCCATCTCACAGGTAGTGACACTGAAGTGTTTAGAGAAAGCTTCAAGTCAAGTGCTGCTGTTATCGTATGGGGGTAAGTGGCTGTTTTGTACGTAGCGCCTAACCTTAAAAACACACCTTATTGTGTATGTGGGTGTGAGTGCGTGCGTGCGTGTGTGTGCGCACACATGCATGCACATGAGTATATTGATTTTCCCTTCCACCTCTTTTCTCATCTTTACTCCTCTAGCATACCTGTATTTTTCTATTTGTTTGTGGACATTTTCTCAAAGTTCACTCTGATGGAAAATGCAATCTTGTACCATCCCCTTACTCTCTTGCTTTTTCCATTCTTTTTCTCTGACTAATAGAAATTCTGTTAGTATGTTTGTATGGGATGAGAGATGAAAATGATTTTGTGGAGAGGAAGAAAAATGGTAACGGAAGGGAGGGGGTGGGCGATAAAAAAATGGCAGAGAGTAGAAAAATCGATGAAAAGATGAAATATATCAGAAGTTCTGGAGCAAGGTCAAGAGGATATGATCTCTCACG
Organism: Etia nguti; assembly: GCA_015106755.1. Taxonomy (NCBI): domain Eukaryota; kingdom Metazoa; phylum Chordata; class Actinopteri; order Cichliformes; family Cichlidae; genus Etia; species Etia nguti. The sequence continues at coordinate 22,862 of VUQG01019745.1, read as the reverse complement.
ACACACAGTTGTGCCTCGCTGAGCCAGAGGAGCCAAAAAGATGGAGAGAAAAGAAGGAGACAAAGAGGGGGAAGATGGGGGGGAAAGGATTCACTCAGAAAGAGAAACAAGAGTTGGGGCCAAGACAGACAAACAACTTTTCCTGAGTGAAGCCAGTGTCCATTTATCAAAAAAAAATGCATCCCACTCAAAGCCTGTGTTTGTCCATAAGGGCAAACGTACTGTTACTACAAGCACTGGACATGCAGTTTGCTGATGTTGGCACAACAGGGCCTGGTGCAAAATGCGGAAATTAATCTTCCTTCAGTCAACTTTCTTCCCACACACCCTAATTCAGAAGCTAAGTAGCTAAAGGGCCAGATCAGCAGGTTGTGTCTCCACCCAAGGTCCAAGTATCGGTTCCATATGCGCAGACCATTAGAGCCCCGCTCTCACCTCCTACAGAGAGTAGGGCCAGATAACATCTGTCTAAAGCTACCTCCCTGCAAACACTCAACCAATTAAAGAGCCATTAACACTCAGGCTCTGGGGGTGGCCTGTTGGTCAGTATGCCTGTTTGCGTTTGTGCTGATTCGCAACATTAATGCAATCTCTGTATGGTACATGAACCCCAATGTATTATTTACACATTTATCCACATAGGCACCGCATGCACATACACCTAAATGCACACTTACTCCCGTGTAACCTTTGTTTTCCCTCTCCACTAGCACACTTGGCCCCACCCCCACATGTAACATTCATTAGTCGCTCCAGTCGCCATCATACAATTTTAATTCGTAATAGGGACAGAAGTAGGTCATTTGACAAACATGTCACATCTGCTCCAATCAAGGCTGCACCTCTTTTTAGCATCACTGTTTCATCCATGATTAACACAATAACATAGGTTTGAGGCAGTAAATGTTTGGAACTGCATGTGAAAAAAAAAAAGGGAGCTGTTGCTAGTGATGATGTGCCATCAACAACTCGCAGGTTCAACTCTGCCAAGGATGCTATTATTACAGGCTGTCTTTTACTCAAGGCCCATTTCAACACATGAAATATATGCAGTTGCAGTTCAGTGCCAGTTATCCCAGGAGATACAGTTCTACATCGCAATCAATGATAGCCTTAGTTATCAAACACAATATAAGGGATCCTATAATGTAGACCCCCGCCTATTAAGTAGACGATGTGCCCAAGTATTGCATGAGCTGTCAGCATTAATGTATATCAAGTTTTAGAACGAAAGCCTGGCTTACTGCAACACAGCACTTCATAGAAATGGCATTCCCGGCATGTCTAGGGGGAGCATTAAGGACTGGCAAGTGAAACAAAGAGGCCAGCTGAGGTTCAGACTCTCTCGGAGTGACCCATGTGTCAGCTGGCCTCCTGTGGTGTTCTCTGTCCCTCATCACTGACACAGGGGAGGCAAAGTGTCTGGTGTCCCCTGAGTGGCCTGCGAGCCACTCTGTCTGTCCACCAACTGGCAGGATGATTACCCAACTCCCAGCACAACGCTGGATCCACACGCACATAATAAGATTGCCTCTAACATTAAGGTACCCACCCTTTCACAGTTTTGTACTGAGTCATTGCTGTTAATTGGAACTAGACTGTATGTTGTACACAGCTTGTGATGTGGTATATGTGCACAAGGGGAAAAAAAGCAGTTTTAAACTGTTTTATGCACACTAAAAACTTTGACCAACACAGCATGTTCAAGATGTTACCTCAAGCAAGCAACCGGATAAATGTTATAATTCAGCATAACAGAGTGGATTGTGTGTATTATAAAGTGCAAAATATTTTTGTTAAAAATGCTCAGAGGTGTATGGCTGTGTGTTTTCCTCCATAAAGTTCCCTGTGGAGAGGTAAAGCCTGCAGCTAGTGAGCTTTGAACGCATCCACCACTGGAGACAACATGCTGGCTTTCAAATCCCCATGTCCAACAAGAGTCACTCAGCCTGCTTTAACATCACTCGTAGCCATTAATTTGTAACCATTGCACAACACACTAGGATGACCATATGCGCAGGCTTTTAAACGCTCAAAGGAATAGTCAATGTCCGTCACTACTCAGCCACAATGATCAAGTCGTGAAAATCATCAGCAAAACTGTTACCAACACTTTACGGACTTGAGGGAGCTGATGTACCGCAGCCCTAAAGGTTCTACAGAGTGTTTGAAAGGAGCAAGGGTTTAGAATAATGATCACAAGCAAAGTCAAACTGTGTTGAATGCTCAGAAACAAACAATATAGGACATTATATGTATGATGGTATATACAGCACTGTTATTTTTGCCCCTTTCTTTGTGCTAAAAGTTTATAAAAAGACATATTTGTTTTTAGACAGAGACAATAGCTCTTTCCCTGCAGTGTCTGAAAATCACTTGTGCAAACTACAATAAGCCTCAATTGAGGAGAGGAGAGGAGAGGAGAGGAGAGGAGAGAAGCACACTCTCAACCTCTGTCTCCTCCGCTTATTTGTTACAAGTAGAATATTTATACATGCCTCAGCTGGCAACAGGAAAACACTGGAAGTATTTTTTTTTTTTTTTATTCAGACTGATGTGCACATGCTCGCAACCTAGTTATGTAAAGAAAAATGGTTGCCAAATAAGGCAAAATGTTATGCCCCTGGATGCCACAGCATTTCACATATTCTGCTTAAAGGGTGAAGTTTACTATGTCTGATCTTCCCAGGCAATGGCCTCACACATCACCATGCATGTAGTGTAGGGCTGCAACTAACACATTGTTTTTATTATTAATAATTCAGTTTCTGTATTCCCATGAGCCAATTAAATGTTATGTTTTGTCCAGCTAAGAGCCAAAAAGATTACACAAAGACATTTTTTTTCAAGAATTAGCTGCATGTGTTTTTTGGGATAAAAATGAATAATGATGGAATTGTGAAATAATGCATTAATAATGCTGATAATATTGAGATTTCTTTTAAAACCTTTCCACATTCAGGGGTTGAAAATGTATATACGCACTGCTTTTACAGGCCAGTGATAACATTATAGCGAATCATTTAAGAGTTTTTGTACTTTTACAATACCCTGACAGAGTTATTCTTAGCACAAGTTTGCACTATTTTTTTTTTTTTTTTTTTAATAACAGGACTCTTTTGAT
>VUQG01019744.1:0-34291 GCA_015106755.1 Etia nguti | reverse complement strand
TCGCTAGCGACACAGCTATGTTAGCATAACATAAACACAGTGAAGCTGGAGGATGAATGCTAACTTTTTTCCACTCGATAAAAGTTAACGTGAGGGTTCCCGATGGTTAGGGACAAATGCAGTCGCATGGCAGGATGCTGTAAACGGACCAAACTTCAGTCAGGAGAACAGCTGAGATAATCCATCCACAATACCAGGTTAGTCATTAATATACTGCAACAACATGGGAATAGAGCGGCTGTGAGAGAATTCAACATTAATGAATCAATGGTACGGAAGTGGAGGAAGCAAGAAGAATGAGTTGAGTAAAGTTTGACTTATCTGACTGTTTTGTTTTGCTTAATGCGGCTTATAATCCGGTGCGTGTTATGGTCCGAAAAATACCTAAGTCTTTTTAAACAGTATGCCAATATAGGTGCCCAGGTTAAGTGACCTCTAGTGGCCATGTGAATAAGTGCATATAAAATTGTCACTTCCATGAACTTGGTAGAAATACTGGAAACATCCCTACATACGGTTTGGAACAGTGACATTGGTTGGGTACAATGATGCAGTTATTCAGTTGAAGGGCTTTTTTTCATTTTATATAACACAATTAAATCAAAATATAATGACAAAATGTTCAAATGTTCATTGCTGCAACTTAAATTGCTTATATTGGAGATACTACAGGCTAATGTGTCCTGCGTCCAAAGTAATGGATCTCAGTCTCTTCTGATCTCTCATTGTCATCCACCTGATACCAAGATGGCTGCTGACTGGTCTTGCTTTTCTTGGAGGAAAGATATATTTTCTGAAAACTCTTCATATCGGACGATCTGATAGCCCCTTGATGGTGTTGTTCCTTCATCGTCATAAATGAACCAATGACGTTGTCTCAGTATTCAGTTAGCATTAGCCAAGAAGTTAGCTATTGCTACTAAAAACTTAGGTTTTCTGTTAGCCAAATTTAACTTGATATTATATTTATTATATTGAATAAATGAATCAAGAAAATACATGCGATATTTACACTTTGTTCTAGGAGTGTTTTTTTTTTTTTTAAAAGGGGCATTTTTTTGTCTTTTATCCCCACATTGCAAAGCTATGACATCACAGCAACATGATTGGTCAGTTGCAATGTTGGTGGACCAGTATTACTATGATAATGTAAGAACCACATCAACACGGGGATATCAGAATGTGTTCATTGGTAAAATCTAGGTCCTTTTACTGTAAGTGTATTTTTCAACTTTGGATTGAGCCATTGCCCACTTCCTATGCTATGCTAGTCTAACCACCTCCTGACTCCACCTGCAGCTCTCATTGACCTGAAACTGACCCAGAGCAGTCTCCTATAGTCTGCTGCCTGGTATGGATTGATGCCTCTGCTTCTCAGCATTAGTCCCCTAAACCTAAATGTGCAAAATGCACAAATACACCACTCTTCTTTGACTTTGGTTTTTCTGTTAAAAATAAAAACAATAAACAAAATTAAGGCAATTTGATTAAATCTGAGATGACAAACAGGCCAAGCAGATGGAGAATCTTACTTGGTTTCATCTCCTTGTTGACAGTTTCTTGAAAAATCTCCAAGAACACATCTCCCCACTCTGCCGTCTCCACGGGCATCAACTCATTACCATATTGTGTCATAGACCAAAGTAGGAAGACCTGAGATTGTACTGTCTTAAAACAGTGCCTTGTGTGGGTCTTAAAACCTGCTTTGTGAAATCATGAAAGACATTTTCACTCCTGGGACCACTATCTGGGCCCGAACCCAAAAGATTCCTGTACATCCTTCCCTCAGCAGAAACACCGGTTTTTCGTTCTTTCCTCCTGTGAACATGAAAGAGAACAGATGCTTGGCTCTGTTTTTATTTGTCTGGAGCCACAGTTGCTTTAAGAATGAGATCAGATTACAGCAGGTTGCGTTTCCTGCTGCAGCACCTTCAAAGATAAACATGTTTCTTAATCATAAGCTTTGTAACAACACAGACGGCTGCTCCCTGCTATCATCCCATCTCATCTGTCTGTAGTATACACCAGTTGTTTATGGGTGTTTTCTGCCAAACTACAGCTGAGGCGGAGAAATGTGATGGATGCAGTTTGTTTGTCTGTTTGTCAGCACAAGAACAACCAAGCTGAATTTCATCAGCTGTGGTGGGGAGGCGAAAAACCCACCCACATCTTGGTGTGGATCATGATGATTTTCTCTAAAACTGCAAAGTAGGACATTGGCAGTGTCCTTCTAGTTAGGTACTGTATAAGGAAAAGCTCTAAAATTAATTATTAATAGTTTCTTTTATTATTACCTTTAATAGTAAGCCTTCAAAGGAAATGTGCGTTTAATTTAAAACATAATGTTATTGTTGGTGCTAATTTTAATGTGAAAAACGGCAAAATATTCAATATTAAAAAAATCAACAATTATGCAGTTAAGTCATTGATAGTTTCTTTGTTTTATCATCATAAGTTAGAGGTGTCACAGTACTAAAAACAAGACTTCATCTGCTAACTAATTTTAAGGTGTTGTGTCTGGGTTCAGTTTTAACTTTGGGGTACTGAGAGTCCTGAAAGTAGTAATTTTGTGGTAAACACGCCATGTCTCTGCAGTGAAGAAAACTGATAAGATAGCAACAGGCTGTTTGGCTTCCTGTGGACATGATTGGATGGGAGTTCAGCTTGTCTCCTGCGTGCTGTGGCATTGTTCCTGTGCTGATTGACCCATCTACTGCACAGTCCAGTTTGTCTCCTTTCATTCCCACAATAGAACTGCAGTACAATAGCCAGGTTTTTCATTCAGACTCTCTATTATTTTGTGTTCAGCTAAAGAGTGGCTGCAGTGTTGTTGTTTTGTTTCAGCTCAGACTGGGAGCAAGATCCTATCAGCACTGACAGCCCTGTGATTTGCCCACTGTGACACAGGATATTTTCTGGTATCAAAAATGACCTCTGTTATGGGTATTTGGCTTGTGTGGGTTTTGTGCACGCTGCAGAATACTGTATTCATCATTGAAGCAAGAAGAAACAACCTGCAGAGAGATTGTTCAGAAACCGAGAGCCATCTGACTTAAACGCACACTCAGATTACCGGCCACACATCCTAGTGACATCTGTCAGTCAGGTGGTACTTGTATCATTAACACAAAAAATCATGCACAGAAATTACGGATGGGTCACAAATGAAAGGAAATGTGAAAATGATTTAGTAAGGTGTTGGGCCACCATGTGCCTCCAGAGGAGCTTTAGTGCTCCTTTATTTTTCAAGTTTCTCAGCTCTGCTGGAGGGATGGAGCTTTCTAATTCAGTGTGCTCAGGATTACTTCTTTGCTTTTTGCAGATGTTGTGGTCCTTCTTTATTCATCATGCAGTGACCTCCAGCCTGTGCCTGTGTGGCAGGCATGTATGAGGATTAGCACTTCTAAATCTGATGCCAAAGGGTGGAGCACCCAATCCAGGGTTGGAGATTACTTGTTGCCAGAAGAGAAGGAGTTCACAAACTATGGGTAGTGACCAAAAGAATAAGAAGGATAAGTCTTCTTCTGGCCGGTGTCTAGGCCCATCCTTAAAAATAGGGTGAGGAGTTTTAAAATTAGGTAATAATTTAAGCATCAAAATAAACCAAACAATTAAACAAATTAACAATAGCTAACCATTTAATCATCAGGAGATTTATCATTCTAATAATTATCACTCTTTCAGTTTGCATGGTCAGTAGTAATGGCACTTCATTTGAAAAAGCTCTGCTGGCCCTGCAGGTCTCAGTATGAACTGCCATGGATACCCCTCTGTCCTCCTCCTGTGCACATGCTGGTCTTCAAGTTGTGCTGTATCTGTTCTGTCTGTCAGTTATGGCTCCATCACATGCCCGTACTGCTATGCTTCCCTGTCAGAATGATAAGCTGCTCTTTACTGCAGTGCATCAATTAATAAGGCTTCAGAGGCTGATAGCTGAGCTGTGGGATAATGCCACATATACTTGGAAGATATTTGAAATTATGGAAAGGAATATAATGTGAAATGTAGAGTAGATACAGACATTAAAAATCATCACCTCAGTGTCTTTCTCCTTAGTAAAGCCCTTCTTCTACTCTGCTCCAAACTGCTGGATGTTATGGATGAATAGGTTCTAGTGTTGGAACTGTGACCTGGATGTGCCCCTAGATGCTGTCTGAATGTAAAACCTTTCCTCATCATCAGCTCAAGCCTATCACTGTATCAAAGTAACACAGTCTTTAGAGTAATATCAATGTTTATCAGACTGAAGAATGAAAATTTCTAATTATTTACGCCATAGTTGCAATGGAAGACAGTGCCTTCATGCCTTCAATAATCACGAGGCAGCTGAACTGATTTAAATCCAAACTCATTTCAAATTTAGAAATATTTACTTATGTCAATTCACTGGGTGCTTGTAAGTTTGGGTGATTGGTTAAACTCATTGTGGCTGGTTGGAAAAATTCTACCATATTGCACAAATGTAGCTAAGGCTACATTTAGTTAGTTCTTATAGAAAATATTATGAAAGTAGTGGCAAATAAAAATGAAAATGGGGGTCTGTGTATAAAATTTGGATGTAATTCCTAAATAGTTAATACGATACTTTTGTTTAACCCCCTGAATCTGGCATCTTGTATGTTGCCCCCTTTCATTGGATCGACTGGCATCGTAGCATTGTATCAATCCCGTATATTTGGTTCTTGTCCACATCTTGTTCCAGTAGCCCATTTCTCATCAGTATGTCCTGTTTCCTCAATACCTGACGTGGACCTTGTTAAGTCAGTCCAGATCAATATGGCTTCAGTTATGTATCTCTTGGTCATGCTTATGGTTCACATTGTTGATATGAGAATGAATGTCTACTGCCATGCGTAAAACACGATGGGAGAGCATTTCAGCTAGTGGTGTTGAAGATCTTGCCAGAATTGATGTAATTATGAATGCAGAAAACCCCTGTCAAATTTTAATCGACAATGCAATAGTATCTGAGAAGTGTCTGATAGCTTTTTTTTTTTTTCAAGATGACAATGATCCCAAACACATTGTCAATGCAGGAAAAACATACCTGGATAAACCCCCCCCACAGTGGAACACTATCAGTCATGAATTGGCCTCCCCAGAGCCTGGACCTAAGCTCGTTAGAAATATACTTATATACTGTTTTTCCATTTCCATGAATAATTAATACAAAGAAATTAGGTATGACTCGAGACTTGTGCACAGTTCTCTCTCTCTGTTTTTTAAGATTAGTACTGAAGCTCCATTGTTACTCTTTAATCCTTTTAGTAGTTTCTTTCATGATACTCCAGACAATTTATTTGCTTGAGAAAAGAATGCATGTGTGTAATACACCAAATATTGAGAGTATTTGGGATCATTGTTCGCGAGTAGCAGACATTGTTCTGGCCAGAGAGGGGGCTAAATCTTAGGGTTAACGCTATCCACCCTACAAAATGCCAACTGTGTGACATACACACAAAAGACACAACAACTTTCAGCATAAAGAGAAAGAAGGTAGACCAGGCAGGCAAGAGTTTGAAAGAATGTACTTTTCTTTCTTTTTAATAGTTTATTTTACTGCATATTTTAAAAAACATCTAGCTGGTGACAGGTGTGCCAAAATATGAATGTGAATCTTCTTTGAGAAATGTAATTGTCCCCAACACAGCCTCTTTGTGCTACAAAACAGGGCTGTACACTTTTTGACTATCAGTTGTTTCTTGACATTTTTATGACAGTCTGACAAGTAACTGTTGGAAAAACATTATATATGATATCTAATATTTATATATAATATGGAAATGAGCAGTTGTGCTTTCCATTAAAATTAGTACAACTGTTGTTATTATTTCATTTCTTATTTTGTCTGGGCACAATCCCATATAGCAGACACAGTATTTTTTTAATGAATGTCCTTCACAACAGCCTGCCAGTTATTTGCACTAGGCCATGTGGTTGCATCCTCAAGTTGTTCCAAACCCCGGCTCGAGTCCAGCCGCCACGCAGACCTGCTGCTGAAGCTCTGAGCTACAGCACTGCAGGAAAACAAATGCTTCTGACAAGCAAACATGGCCACCAGCAGCTATTAGAGAGTCAAAGCTTTGCCCAGTAAAAACACAAGAGGGAGATTAATTTACATGAATGGTCCTTGAATTATTTACATTGTTCCTATTTTTGGCGGAACACTGTAAAGCCTTGATATCTGAATTAAATTTTTATTGCACAAAATGTAAGATTTTTCTATTTCTACTTAATATTTCATTAATAATAAATGACTAGGGTTCATCTGACATGGGATTTCTAAAGCTTATAGGGATTTTTCTTCCAAGTGATTTGTCTTTCAGTATTAACTCGGACATTTCATGGTTATTACTGTTATGGTACATGAGGCATGGCGACTAAATGAAAAATGATTCAAAGGTGGATTCTCCCAACATTTTTTTTTTTTTTTTTTTTTTTTTTTTTTTTTTTTTTTTTTTTTTTTTTTTTTTTTTTTATTTATTTTTTTTGGTTTGGGTTGTTTTTTTTTTTTTTTTTTTTTTTTTTTTTTTTTTTAGTTTCTATTGTTTTGGTAGAGTTGATTGTGATTCCAAATCACATGTGGCAGGTAATGGGTTAACAAAGTGTGTGTGCACAATTATGACTGAACCAGCTGTTAGAAGAGTTTTACCATAAGAAGGATTTTTAGGGAGTTTTAACATTCCCTTTTGCATTTCTAAATTAAATCCAATTTTCATATATATGATATTATTTCAGATCTTAAGCGTTAGATTTTAGGACATTTTTAATTCAAATGTAAATTAAAATGACTCTGCATTGATAGCTTTACAAACTCTGAAGACCTCAAATAAAAACAAAATATTAATTAAATATCTGCAAAGTGTCAAATAATGAAACAATGGTCAGGAAAAAAATCATCCCTGTTTTCAGACAACTTCTAAATGCTCACCTTCACACAGTTTTTCTGCTCTCTGGTTCTGGTTGCTGTCAGTTGAAATTGATTCCCTTATATGGTTTGAGAAAAAGCCATTGCTCCCCACCCATTTACTCACGCTCTGCCTGACTTGGATGTTCTTTTCAAGTATTCGACCGAAATGTTCTTCTGTTGTGGAGAAACTTTGTTTGTCTTTCCTAGACAGCATGAGACAACTGTAGACAGACCTAAAGGTTCTCTTTTTTGGACTAACAACACCCAAAAGCCATTTGTTTGTCCACATAATTTCCCAAAGGAATTTTTCATCAAGCATTTTCAGTGAAGTTAATGGTGTAAGACGCTGTTGTTCCATCTATAAATGGCTCAAAGGAGTCAGAAGCAAAAGCTGTAGATAACACATGATTAAAATGTTTTTCTTGTATTGATAATTACATAGAATGGCTTATGACTACTGATTATAATGAAGACAAAGGAAATAGGCTGGAGAAGTGATTTTATGTTGATGTTATATAGTTGAAGAGTATGTTCAATATGCCAAATATTATTTTTAGGAAAAAAGACAAAGTGCTGTAAGTAATTTAGGCCATTAAGTTATTTGCTGGAAGTAGGAGGAGCTACTCTCTAAATGAAGGCAATTGCAGCTCTTTTTATAATGTGGGTCATATTGTGGCCCAAACTAAAATAAGACATTACCTGCTGCACAGCTGTTTTTACACATTTGTTTTCTTCAGTTTTTATTGAGAATAAAAAAAATACCTTGTCTTAAAGACCTCTGCTTTCATTATCAAGCTCGTCAAACTATCAATTTAATAAAAGGGGTTTAAGCAGCAGTGATGTCAGAGATTAGCACCCTCTGTCACAGTATAGTCCTCGCTACTTTTTTAAATCCAAGTTAGTTTTGTGTTCACAGAATAAACATGGTCTATAATTACCACTCTGTGGCTGAACTGCAGATTGTCAGCTTCTTCTGTGATCAGGGTCATGACCACTTGTTTGCTTTAAAAACAGCTGGTGTGCTGCCCAGCAGGAGAGCATCTAATATTTCCCATCTTTCACGTTTCTCAAAGCGATTTTCACTTGTTATCTGAGGGCTTTTAAAGTCCTTGTGGTTAAAAATTGTAGGCACAGCATTCAGTTTTAGCTTATAACCAGCAGCATTGCAGAGCTCTTTTAGTGCACTAAATACATCAAATTAATGAGAGTGTTAATAACGCAGCTAGAGGTTTTGTCTTCATCCACAATCACCCTTTCACTTCTTTCTCCTCTTTTTATGGATAGGAAAGCTGTAAGACTAATATCCCTTCCTATAATGATAGTTTGGGAGTACCACCATTTTTAATCAGTGGTGGTACGCCAACGTAATTGTGTTCCTAGGCCTTAATTTGTATTAAACACTTTTTTAAAAGACTGAGAATGATTAATGTGTTTTTAACAGTGTGTGCAAGTAGTACAGACCATTTCTAATACATATACATAAATATAAAGCCCAGAAGTTGAAGTCGTCAGGGTTCCTTTTAAGGGGATCTCACTATGAGTCAAAAAACATGAAATACACTGTATTGAAACTTGTAGTATATCATGCTGGACTATAATGACTTTAGTGCTTGAGCAGTGGTCTTATTAGCTGCATTAGATGCTTCATTTTGCCTCATGAACAATATTTCATGAAAAGCATTACCCAGTCACTCACTGGGAGACAATCCATCCTCAGTGACTGGTTATGTAATAAGGATTGATATTTATGGCTATGTAGTACAGAGCCAGTGGCAGCAGTATGAATGCTGTAAAAGGCAAGTGTGTAGAGTGTCTTTTATAGGGTTTTTACGGTGCTTCCTTCTAACGGGACACAGAGATAGGCACTGAAGTGGGCAGTTATAAAGGAGGTCTTGATATTGCTTCTAGATTGGGACTGTAGTGACTGACTGTGTTTAATAAAAATGTTCACCCAATGCCAAAAAAGAACCCGCACTTGTGCAGTTTGTTTTTCCGGAAATATAATCCAATAGGTTTCACTTCACAGTTATATTCATTTCTGCCTGAAATTCATCTGGTAATCACTCGAATAGCTTCAAACAAGAAACACTGCAACTTAGTGAGCGCGTCTTAAGATAACGAATTTCTTTGATGTGTAGAAAGTGTGTTTCATTTTATGCGGGCATTAAAGCAGTTTGACTGGTCTGTGCTTTGTGACACGCTGGAAATCTCACAGTGAGGTTTTATTAAAGCCACAGAAAGAGCAGCAAGAGAACTGTTTGTTTGGATTTTACATCTGACTCAAAGTCTTAACTGTCACATAACAAATGCAAAGAGATTCTTCAGTATTGTAGCAAACACATTTATTCTTATTTATTACAATCACTTTACATTGCTCCACCACGGTCAACCAGTTTCTCCAAACGTCGAACGACAACTAAACTAAATTACCATTTGGCTGTGTAACTATCTCTCTATGCAGAGAATGTCTTTACAGAGAAGAGAATGCAGGGGTGCATGGATTTGAGAGGACTGGAAAGGAGAGGAGACCCCCTATCGATGTGTCCAAACCATCTACCTTGAGAAAAAGCCTGATTTCATTTCTAAGGCATCAAAGACTGACTTTTTGCCAAAGCCACTGGCATCTCAATAATGCACACAAGGTGTCCTTTGGCTTTGCTATGACTCATCGTGTTATGGAGGACAACATAGTGAGAGACAATCATCTTCACATATGGAGGTCTTTGGGTGCTCTAGGGCCACATAGCTAATTGCCCACACTTGAAAAGTTGTGAATAAAAGGACGGCTGAGGTAGCTTTTGAAACACATGCCACTTTTTGCTATATGTCACCATGCTCTCCTGTATGTGGGCCTTACCCACAGATTTTTCCTTGCAGTATTCAGTAAATCTAAAATAAAAATAGTTTTTAAACTCAAGTGATTATAGTTGTGGCCTAATAAGATAAATTGGGGCTCACGTGGGGTAAAGTTGTGGGATTGGGTGTATTTTACCCCTAACTGTAATATTTCCTAAACTTAAAGAAGGAGGTAAAAGCGAAAGTAAAAAGTGAGCGAAAGCATTTGTAGGCAATGAAACGTTATCCTTTAGCATTCAGTGTTGCTGCAGCTATGCCAGCAGACACCTTACGTGTATTTCTACGATGGAAGTGTAATAAGATCTTGATTAAATGGCAACAAAGCAGTTTTTCCAGACATCAATGAGCAAAGCTACCTGAGATCCCTGAGCTTCTGTTACCTTTAGTAGAAGATGAGTGAATGTATAGCGCTTTTTTTTCTTTCTTTTTAATGATTTAAGTCTCAGGCCCAGTTTCTACTCCATGAAAACCAGACTTTGTCCCTCATTTTTCATGTCAGCACTTTGCTAGTACACTGCACTCTTTCCTGACACCCAGCTGAGGGCTTCAGCTGGAGGATGGAGCAGGTCTGCTTATTCATGAAGGGATCTGGCTGTGTCCCCTGGAGGCCCACTGGAACAGCAGGCATTATCAGTGGTAAATGGATGTGAAAAGACTTCGGTCAGGACAGCCTCACAGCTGCCTGATTTATGGCTGGCGATGTAACAAACAGTTTGCCGTGTTACCGGCAGGGATATAAGCATTTTCATGGCCACAGTTCAAGTTTATTTCAGCTATAAATTCGAAAAGATATAGAACAAAAAGAGCAGTGAATTTATGACACAGGAGATGTTGTTTGTGAGCTGCCAGGGAAAAGTGTGTTTTAATACCCTGTGGACAAGGATGAATGGTCATTTTGCTCTCTTATCTCAGCTTTTTGTCCAGCACAGCATCAAAATAAATATTAATCTCCAATCCTGCAAAAAAATCAAAACAAACCATAAAATCCCCAAAACAAAACATTTTTCAAGAGTAGAGGTGTTCAAAGCTTTCATCAAAATCAAGTTATGCTAACCCCTCCAACCATGAAGATCTCTGAACCAGGACCAGGCTCTATCTGTTAGATAAACAACGAGTGGTGCAATTTTTCATATGCTGCTAAGTGAGGCACATTTAGTGAAGAGCAGGGCTGGTGCTACTATTATGAAAGTGCTGCAGCATCCCTTGTGTTTCATTTCTGTTGTATCAAAATCGGTACAGTTAGGAATTTTTCCAACAGGTTCAATAACAATGGTGTCATGACAGTGGGTAACAGGAGCTGCTAAAGAGCTGCTTTACATGAGTGTCTGAGGACACGGGGCGATCAAAGATAAAACCCGAGATTGCATGCTGATATGTGCAGCAGAGGGCAGGGTGCCTAGAGTATTTCTGATTGTAAACATTTTCTGGAAGAGGATTTAGAACTGCTATCTTTTAGAACTAAACTGTTAAGAAAACAAAAGCCATTGTCCAGTTTATAATAGCATTCATTATCTAGGCTAAGGAAAACAATGGTTCATCATGCTATAACTCATGAACATGAAAGAAAAAATAAAGCTGGATGTCATCTGGAAAGGAGCGGTATGCTGTTAGTCTCAGTAATTTGTCCCAACGCCAACAGAAATAAGAACCGAGCCCCAGGACTGAGCTCTGCGGGCTACCACAGGACAACAGGGAGACATTGGATACAGTCTTCCATACAGACAGTGAAATTTCTGTCTATCAAATAAAATGTAAGCATTCTAATCCTTTAACTGAAATGCTCATCCAGTTATGTAACCTCTTAATCTCTGGTGGTCTCCTGCATCTATTCCCAAACTTATGATTGCTGTGGCCAGTTTCAAAATATGAAGATTTTCTGTAGTTTAACCAGGCCTTTCATCACAACTCTGATCATCACACGAGCAATTATTTCTTCACAATTTTAAACTAGATTGTAAATTTTTAATTAAATCTTCTTTTTATGTAAATGACTTATTGTGCAGCACCAGAGAGTTCCAGCCCACACTTTGGGTATCATTGATCGACTTTGTCAAACACTCTGAGGGTCTAAGACAGAACTGATTTTTGTTTTACTTTTCTTAATCTTATTTTGAATGCATTTTTTTTAAATTGTTTTTTTGCACCATTGAAAGAAAAACACTCTGCAGTATAAATAAGTTTATTATTACTTTAATGAATATTTTTCTAGATTTAGGCAACAAAAATGCTTTCCCATCTTTTAGTACTAAGTCAATATAACAATGTTAAAATACTCACTTTGACGTAGTTAACCTTGTGCATTCCAAAATGACACTGAAGCATTTGCAGTGCATGAAAGGAGGGCAGGAAACAGGGTTCAACTAACTGACTAAAACCTCTAAAATCACTTCTCCAATCAGCAGGTGCCTGTTGTACAATCAAAGCTTTTCTTGACTGCTGAATACTTGTTGCATAATTCAGTGTGTCAGATGAGGGGACACTGTTTCCTGTATATTCTCTATTGCAGGAGCTGTTAGGTCTGATGGCATGCTTTCCAGCTCCCCCATGGAGAGGCGGTAGATTAATGAAAGTGATTAACCTCGGTGTGAATCACAAACAGCAGGCCGGATAAAGGGAGGTGACAGGGTCTGAATTCAGCCTCTCTTTCTCCTTTATTGCTCATTAGGGAGCACAGACTGTAATCAGCCCGACATTTATTGGCTGCTCTACAGTCTGCCGGACAGGATCACATTTCTGCACAGGTTTCCAGGATCCCTGTGGTTTGGTGAGCTGGATGGAGTGAAGCGTTTTCTAGACATTAGACAGGAAAATGAATTGTTTGATTAGTTTGACCTTATCTTGTTCAGTGCATCAGAGAGTAGAAGCATTTACCTGGATCTCCTGTGCGAGGCATCTAGCCCCAACCTCCATTACTGATGAACACAGTGTTCGTCACCCTTATATATTCAGTTCAGTTCAGTTGTATTTGTACTGAGTCTTGTCATGTGACATTGCTCAAGATTTGGCTAAGCTGTGTGACTGGGACTTTATTCCCTAAATCTTACATTGTCATCATGATTGTCACACATCCAAAATGGCCAAAAAGTTAATGTCACATTTTAGTGGTCATGTTTCTGGAAAACCTGTTTACCACCGTTTCACAACAACATAAGTCCTCTCTTATATGGTAAATATTGTATGGTACAGAGCCCACTATATGTAAAGACTCTTGTGAGGAGCATGTGGAGGAGATGAGGAGAAAGGACTCCGTTTGCAACAGGAGACTTCCAGCAGAAGAAAGGGGAGCAATCTTCATCAACTGGATGGAGAGATGAGCGGAAAATGAAGATAGAAAAGTTGAGCATAGAAAGACTATGAGCAAGCATACAGGACAAAATGCAAACTGTGGGAGAGAGTATACAGAATATTAATGACATTTAATTGTGATATATAAACCAATACGGTGCAAGAGGTGAGAGAGGAGAAGTGCTAAGTTCATTATGGGGAGTCCCCCGGCAGCCTGAGCCTATAGCAGTACAGCAGAATCGAGTCTTTTCTAATAATAAATTTCCCGTGTTTGTTTTTTTCCATACATCAGTATGTCATTGCAGTAACCAAAACCAGCTCTCAGTCTCATCCTGTTCTCTTTGATCACTTTCATTTGGCTTGTAATGGAGTCGAGTACATAAAATAGCTATTTAATCATGAGTAGTTGATTAAAGATCAAGCCTCATGAATACTTAGTTGACCATCAGTCATTACAGAGCTTCTGAGCTGCTGCAGATAAAATGATTTTGTTATGATTAGAGTAAATAAAAATCTGGTCAAGGACAGCAGTTGTGCTGTGAGATCAGCCGCACTGACATTTAAAATGTGTGATAACAAAGAGAAACAAAAGGTTGTCATAGTCAATGCAGCCTAAAAGCATCTGTTGCTGTCTCAGTGAACCGCTGTATTAATGCTTGTTAAACACAAAAAAGCAGACAAAACAAACTAAATTAGAAATTTGACAGTGAAGTTGCTCTTGGCCTTTTCCTTTTGATTAAATGGGACAGTGTGCAGTAGGCAGTAACGTGCGGGGCGTGATGTACAGCAAACAGAAGAAGACTCAGAAGACTCAAACCTGTGACACTGCAGCAGAACTCTAGCCCATGGTACATGGATTGCTTGCTCAAACAGGTGAGCTATAGTGGTGCCACATACACAAATTCATTATTTACAATATTTACAACAGAACCAGTGGTGCGAGCACACACTTTTTTAGAAATCAGCCACAAATGTGGAATATAGCATTCTATTCAATTCATTTTTTTTTTTTTTTTTACATTGCACCAAATCACAACAACAGTTGCCTCAAGGTGCTTTTACTTGTAAGCTAAAGTCAATACAAATAGTAAGAGAAAACCCCAGCTCTCAGATGACCTCCTATGAGCAAGCACTTGGCAACAATGGTAAGGAAGAGCTCCCTTTTGAACAGGAACAGAACCAGGCTCAAGGAGGGACACCCATCTGCCATGACTGGTTGGGGGTGTGGGAGACGGGACAAAAGACACACTCTGGAAGAGAGCCAGAGTTTAATCATAACAAAAACTTTATTTCTTGCCCTTAGTTAACCTTAACAGTTTTAGCACTCGCCACTGGTCGATAGACGTGCATGTTAGGATATTTGTCTTATCCAACTCAATGCTCAGTTCCTCCTTGAAAAAAACACATAGCGTGAGAAGACATCCAGATATTTGGAATATACAGATTTTGTGTAAATGTGTGCTGATGGTAACTAATAATAATTAATTTAAATTAAGATGAGGCCTATTCTGAATATTACTTGTGGATTTTCTTAACTCTGAATATTATTATGTTAATCCTCATATTTAATATCTAATGTGTGAACCTTTATTTTATACCAAACCTCCTGCATTGAGTTATGACATGTCGCAACACTATAAATGTTTAGTCTAAAGTCACCTTGTCTGTATCAGACATGGAAAGATCTGACTGCACCAGACATTATTTTTCATGCTAAAAAACACACAAACACTGTGAAGTTTGATTTGTGTATGATTCTGCCTGATAAGCGATAAGCAAAGCTGTTCTACAGACAGAAGGTAGAGCAGCTGATAAGCAGGACTGTGGCAGCTCACAG
Organism: Etia nguti; assembly: GCA_015106755.1. Classification (NCBI taxonomy): domain Eukaryota; kingdom Metazoa; phylum Chordata; class Actinopteri; order Cichliformes; family Cichlidae; genus Etia; species Etia nguti. Next base: position 19,403 of record VUQG01019744.1, on the reverse strand, counting down.
TTGTTGGATTGTCTTAAGAAGCTGACAGTTGTTGCTAGCCTGTTCGTGACTGATAGAAAACCATCGAGCTCTGAAAGTTTTGTACAGAAATGGGCCCAAATGTCTCTCTGCTGCTGCCAAAAACCATGTTCCTGCAAAACTGACAGCTTCCCCACAACAGACACCCTGAATGCATCGCAGTACAAAAGAAACTCCCAGCAGAGTTCACTTTCACTTATTTTCACTGCCACTTTGCTGCTATTTTTCACATGAATTTATTTTATTATTCTCAAAAGTTGTTTTTTTGTTTGTTTTTTTTTTGCTTCAAGGTCCTTAAGATTCCCAGAGCAAGTTATAAAAGAAAATTTGCTTGACAAACTGTTTAACCATAGAGTTTATTGTAAGGGTGAATGTAGTCACTGCAATGGCACTCATTCATTAGTGAAGTACTGTTGCGAAGCCTCAAGCTGAGGGTTTTCAGTGTAAACATTTAGTGTTTTGAAACAGCATATGATGAGCAAACAGTAGATCTGAGTAAGAGACTGAGGGACAGTGCGCACTAATAGGCTAGCAAGTTGTCAATCCTTCTTTTTGGCTCTAATGGGGACCATAATTTGTCAAAAGGTTTTCATTTTGTTTTCAGCAAGACTTGAAAGTAGCGTTTGAGACCATAAACTCATCATTAAAGTGTTTACTGAGGCCATAAATCAAGAGGGCTGAAAGTAATATTTTTCATGGACTTTTTGAAATATTCTCACTACATTTTTGAAAGTATGCAAGTTTAAAGCACTTCTGCATCAGCTTCACTTTTCATACCCAGAAGCTTTTTTGAAATCCCCTAGGATTAGGGAAAAAATAATGTAGCTCAATATGTTTTCTCTTTCAAAAATTCTCAATAGCTTCAGGATTATCTTGGACTTATTTCATGAAATCAATCATTTATGGTTCTCAGCCGGAAAAAGGTGAAATGCCCACTTTAGGAACGGGAACAGTTTACTGCCCCAACTGGAGGAGCTTAAGTTTCTCAACACCTTGTTCAAGAGTGAGGGGGGAGTGGCAATTGGCAGATGGTTTAAGGTCACACCTGCAGTGGTGCGGACATTATACTGTTGTGTTGCTCTGTTGCTGTGGAGAGAGAGTTGGGCGTGACAGCAGGAAATTTACTGGTCAGTCCATATTCCTACCCTCACCTATGGTCATTGGCTCTGGGTAGTGACCAAAAAAATTAAATTGTGGATACAAGCAGCAGAAAAGAGCTTCCTCTAAAGTGTGTCCGGTCTCTCCGTTAGTAATAGCGTGAGGATTTCAGTTTTTTGGGACAGACTGAGAATAGAGCGAATATTCCTGGACAGCGAAAAGGAGACAGTTAAGTGGTTCAGCTTGACTTGGATGCCTCCTCGATGTTTCTTAGGTGGGGTTTTCTGGACATGTCCTACCAGGAGGAGGCCCCGGGCCAGACCCAGGGCTTGCTGGAGAGATTAACTCTCTCATCTAGCTTGGAAATGCCCCAATGTCAAGGAAAGGGACGTCTAGGCTTCTCTGCTTACACTTCTGCCCCTGCAGTCTGGCCCCTTATAAAGGATAGAGGGATGGTATTTACATTTTACTTTATTTACATGGAAATTGTATAATGAGTGAAACATGATTTGAAGAAACATGACTTGAGCATGGTCCACTTTCTGAAACTATTGCTTTTTGGTCATTTTAAAAAAATTAGGCCCCAAACCAATCTCTAATGTAATAAATTATTTTTTATTTATAAGTAGATTTCTACCAATATTTGTTTAGAAAAGTGACCAACCTAAATGCTGTCCCTCATCTTATGCGGTGGTTTCGGTTTAAATGCGTTATGTGATAGTGCCACAAAAATTTCAACCTTCTGTATATTTCCAGTGTACTTATTGTATTCATAATGACCATCAGGATCCCTCTGTGCTCTTGCATTGCCTGAGAAGTCTTTAAAACATGACTACATGTGGAGTGCTACAGTCAGGCTTTCAGTGACACCTCAGGTGGGCTGGTAGCTGATGCATAACAAACGGTGCCTGAGGACATAAAGAGTACCACCTATGACGAAAAAAGTTTTCTGCTGTTTATCTCAGCTAAGAGCACAAACTGCAATCCAAACAGGAACATGATGCAAATGGAGTGTGCCGTTAGTAACTAATGTCACATCTAATGCAACAAACAAACTCAGGAGAACTAGCTTACAACCAGTAGCTGCTTAACATCTCAAAAGTTAAGGTCAAATGCAACAACTTCTTCTTTTGGCTTCTCCCTTTAGTGGTTGCCACAACTGATCACCTACTTCCATTTCACCCTATCCCATGCATTGTCCTCTGTCACACCAACCCTCTGCTTCACACTTTCCATGAATCCTCTTCCTCCTTTCCTCTTCTCTGGCACCTCCATATTCAACATCCTTTGTCCAGTATATACACTATCCCTCCTCTGCACATGTCAAACCATATCAGTCTTGCGTCTCTCACGTTGTCTCCAACTTGCTCAACTGACCTGTCCCTCTGATACTTACTTATTTCTAGTCTTCCCCATGCTGGTCACTCCCAGTGAAAATCTCTACCACCTCCAGCTCTGCAGCCAGTCTTTTTGCTAGTGCCACTGTCTCGACAGCACACATCACAACACATATCACTATCATCGTGTAAACCTTTTTCACTCTTGCTGCTCCCTCACCACTGAGACTGATTTCCACCCTGCCTGCACTGTCTTCTTCACCTGTCCTGTGCACTGTCTTGACCTCAGGTATTTAAACTCATCTAGGCTTGCAGCTTCACTGTTACACCTGTCTCCCTCATTCACACATCTATTACGGCCTGCTTCTACTGACTGTTATTCCTCTTCTCTCTGGTGCATACTTCCACCTCTCCATGCTCTGTTCCACCTTGTTCCTGCTCTCACTAGAGATCATAATGTTGTGTGCAAACATCATAGTCCTTGGCGGATCCTGCCTGACCCCATCTGTTTATCACCATTGCAGACAAGCAGGGGCTCGCATCTGATACCTTATGTAATCCCACCCCAACCTTGAATCAATCTCTCTCCTACTGTGCACCTCAGCACCACTGTCTCGCTGTCCTCATACATGTCCTGGACCCCCCTCACGTACTCCTTACTTCTTCACAGGCTACCACAGTTTCTCTCCTGGCACCCTATCATATGACTTCTCTAGATCCACAAAGACACAGTGCATCTCCATCTGATCTTCTCTAGACTTCACCATCAACACATAAACAAGTCAACACTCTCAAAACATAGATGAAATCTGTAGTGCTCTTTACTGCTGCTCGCTGATTGTCACCTCTCTGTTAACCTACCTTCAACAGATCTTTCCCATAGCTTCATGGTATGACTCATCAACTTTAGTCTGCACCTGTTGACAATACCTGTTAGGAAACCAAAACTGGACTGAGACGTTCTAGACTAATTCATCTTAAGTATTTTTCTAGCTAACTTGTACTAACAAGGAAATGTCAGAGGAGTTTGTTACAGATAAGAGGAATTTATCTTTTAATGCATGTTTAATGACATGAAAGAGTGCATTTTGGTAAGAGGACTGGTTCTTGTGTTGCTCTTTTCTACTCTACCTGAGCACTCAAAACGCTTTATACAACATGCCTAATTCACCCATTCACACCCACTGCAGAGCACAAGCACTTTTTCAATGCTTAAGTGCTTTCTAACAGTCAGAAACGTTCACACTCACTCTCCGATGCATCCATCGGAGCGTAACTTTGGGTTAGTATCTTGCCCAAAGATATTTGGCATGCGGACTGGAGCAGCCACGGATCAAAACCTCCAACCTTCCATTAGTAGGTGACCTGCTCTAGCTCCTGAGCTACAGCCACCCCAAGCGTACTCAAATCTGTTAGCGTTCATGTGATTGTGTCATCCATTTTCCTACAGTCTTTTGAAAGTTTTTGTTGTTCATCATGTTTGAAATTGATGCTAAAGGTGTTATGTTGGAAAAAAATACATAAAATGGGTACCTGTGGTATTAAAATATGACAAAAAGGTATTCCAACTGGTCACACAGTGTCTGCTGTTAAGCATTAGTCTGCAGTGGAGTTAGTTTTTTTTTTTTTTTTTGCTCAAAACAGCTGCGTGCTGGAAATTAGGTTGAGAAACTAAAGGGCATAAACACAATGAAGACATGAAAGATGATGAACTGAGAGAAGAATATCAGATAATTCTCTGTTGGGATGTCACGGCGAGCAGCACCTTTAATGCTATACTCCTTAATCTATTGTTAAAGGGAAAATATTTTTAAATGCAGCTTTAAAAAGCATGGAGACAAGAGGACATAAAGAAACACTGTATATTTCCTTACTTATTTCTGTTTGTAGTAGTCCTGTCAGATAACACATGAAAGGAATATCAGAGAGATAATGAAGGATGGAAAACGAAGACAGGAGAGACGACGTCGCTGTCATAAGACATATTCATAGTTATGACATTTCTGGCGCACACAGCACCTCAGTTCCCCTTCACCATCAGCACCAAACAAAGATCTTTGATACAATTAATTTTATTTCCACATCTATCACAACCTGCAGCTTTTCATATGCTGATGGTTTCAGAGCTTTTTCCAACAGCAGCAGCAGGCGGCTGTGAAAAGCTGCCTGCTCGGTGGATCTATCTTTAAGCACTGCAGCACATGGAAGTGTGAGCGGCTGCGTTGTTGAATACTGATGATTCTCTGTTGCTTTCCGTCCAGATTTGTTAATTAATGTTTAACTCAGCTGCCATGAATAAGAGGCTCACTAATAACTCTCTGTAGATTATTTTCTCTCTGCTGGAATATTTCAAAGTTCACACAGTACCGTGTGTGTTTTCATTTAAACTGTGTGCTAACACATTTCATCAGCATTCAAGTGAAGGAGAGGAGCAGGCAAACAGCACTTTGCTGTGGATTTGAGCCTGACTAATAGGTCATTTTATATTCTAAAGAGCATTTATTTCTGTCTTGTCTCTACAGCCACTGTACCATTGTTGTGTTTATGGAACGATCTCCTGTAAGTGATGTAAGGAAGCTTGGTTAATAGCACTGATCGTGGACCACCTCAAATTAAATGTTGCATTTGACATGACAGTCAGGCTCTGACATTCCTCTGCATATTAAAGGCTCCCTGAGGGGACACTGATGCTGATTTGTCTCCAAGTCCAATTAAACTACAACGCTGTGCCTGTGGCCTCTCTGCCACATGTCAAGGGTTTAGGATGAGCCAAGGCCTGTTTGTCACCCTTCACTGTATCCTCTTGTACATCACAGCATCACAATTTTCCGAAGGGTTATTACAGCCGATTCAGTTAGTCAGAATAACAAATACCTAACCTATCAATACTGATTTATTTTATTTTTTTTAAAGATACTTTGCACACAGGAAACCTATTTTGCCATTCGTACGTTGTTGGTTTTGGGCTAATTGGTTAGCTAATTTCATGTAAGATTACCATAAACATGCAAGAGGCTTTGTGAGGGTGTGGCTTGACAGACTGATGCACTGAGCTAAAGCAGTCATTGGCAGAATGTATTGGCCTGCCAATGCCAGGCTAAATTGGGCCCTTTTAAGCTATGGATATGGTCAGATTTCCATATTACAAATGGATATGATACAGCCACATGCTGTCTTCCTCACAGTTACTTTTCTGACTTATGTGGAAGAAGAAAAAGTGGGAAAATATTTTTAATTATTCTTCAAATATATAGGTGTCAGATGGATCAGGATTTTTTTTTTCTCAGAAAAAAATTATTCTTTGTAAAAGAGGCTGAGTGGGCAGTAGTAGACATTAGTTGACTATCCACTGAGTTCCAGTACAATATTTACTAAGGGGGATCCTGTAGTATTACTTAGGTCTGGTAACGTATCATATATCTTGGAGTCGGGTGTAATGCTGTACTGTTAAAGTCCCCTTTGATTGATTGATTGATCATTTATTTCGAGCATATGCGTACTTATATACAAAATAGAGCATATATAAAGGAAGGACAATACTGTCTCCTAAAACAACAGGTTGAGCACCTGTTGTTTTAGGAGTGGGAAGAAGTAACACTTAAATACTCCCACCCACTTCACATATTTATAGCTCAGTCATGTAGTTGTGCACTTTGACAGTACTTCTGATTTGAATTGGTTGATATTTTGATCACTTGGATAAATTTCTAATTTCCACAGTTAGGTTAGATACAACTGTCGTAAACTGACCAAGAAAGCTTGAGAATACTTTGGGGCAGTACTAGAGTTCTGTTCTGGTTTCTGGGTCTCTGTGCATACTTGATGGGAACTTTGAAGTAGCGTACATAGATCAAAGGCTGTCTCACGGGCCTAAACAATGCCCTTGACAGGTTTCATGTTCTCTCCAGATGTGTCCACGCACAGTATATTAGTATCAACCTCGAGTGTATGCGGCGACGTGTGAAGAATAAGAATAAGACACACCTTATTGACCATGGATTTTGCATATTTCAGCTATCCAGGTCACTTGTGGAATCAGGTGGAATTAGGGCCTAAATCTAACATTGAAGCAGATCAATGAATAAATATCAATAATAAAAATCAGACAAAACACAAGGATTATTGTAGGATCTACTGTACAATATAAAGCGCCTTGAGGCGACTGTTGTTGTGATTTGGCGCTATATAAATAAAATTGAATTGAATTGAATTGACACAAGGCTTCATGAAATGATCCTTAGAAGCTAGATTAAAATGGTGGAGTTGAAGTGCATCTGAATGCAGGATGACAGCCCCTGTGGAAAAGCAAATATTTTCAGATATTAAGGATGGCCTCCATAGCAACCAGGCCAGCGAGCCAGCAGGTAGCAGAGACTGAACTTTAGAGTGAGAAAAATAAGAAAAGGTCATCAAAAGATTTCAAAAATGGGATATCATTTGCTTTTTCAAAGATGCACAGCTATTTTATCATTGGTGAGTACTGCAACATTACCTACAATGGAAAAAAGAAATCTATGCAAATACATTGAACGAGCTCATTAAGCATGTACACAAGATTTAGCAAAAGATTGTCAGCATGGAAGGACCATACTATCAAACTTCTTCTTCCACATGCAGTTGTAGGGTTAAAAAATGAAGTCTTCGCCACCAAGAACTAAGAACTATTCTCTTGTTTAGAATTTTATCGGCATATTCATAACTCCAGTCTATCTGTGGTAACCTTTCAAAACCACTGGTCAAGTTTTGGTCACATATACTTGATCTGCTAGAGATTTGTATTGGGTTGAGCTGCTGTTTCATTTGTTTCTTTGTGCAATATCAATCTTTTAGTTTAGCTATGCTCAAAAAGCTCTGGCTTCATCTTGTCTATTTTCAAAGTGTTACTCTTCTTTCACATTTTTTCATATAAGAATACTTGGACATAATTTTCATGTTGAGTCAAGTTGGGCTGGTTAGAGTTAGTTTTGAGATGTTGCCAAGCCAGCCAAAATATTCTCCAGGATGTCCTGGGTCTGCGATGGGGTGTCCTCTCACGTGGCTCTTTTCTGTGTGGAGGTGTAGTAGTTGTAATCCCTTCCAATCTCCTGCTTTTTTCATCTTTCAAGTTTTTTTTTAATCTTTATTTTTTATTTGCACTGCTTCCTCTTCACGGTGAACGACCACTGTCACTTCCTTCTCTGTTCAGGTTTTCAACTAGTCAGCATTCTAGCATCATCAACATAAGACAATGCACTGCCCTGTTGGCTCTTTGCAGGAGCATCTGCTTAGGTATAGTTGCTATTTCAGTTGTACCATGTACAACCATGCCACAGTTGCAGCTGTGCCATCCCAAGGCTGCAGTCATAACCGCAATTTGTCTTATGAGGGGAGAACAGCAGAACCGACTTCTCTATCTTTCTTTAGAAAATTCAGTGGTACATGCATCTGTCTGACAGCCACAGTTTTGGGTGCACTGCCGCTGTGTCGTAATACAGCTCAATGCCTCTGCGTGGGTTGCAGGAAATGAAAAAAGTTGTTGGGGGGCTGGGTATTGTTTTGTTTTCTGGAAAACTTGTTGACAATCAATACAAATAAAATTAGGAAAATTGATTTTGCAATATTGCAACTAAGTTTAACTTGCTGATTTTAATTGGAACTGGAGTCATCTAGCTAAACCTTTATGTATACGATATCAGTAATTAGTCATCTTACAGTAGTTATAGTTAGTCTCAGTCATAACATTTTGGATTTTGGACATTCAGTATTTGTAGAAGCTTGCAAACAAAACAGCTGGTCCACTGAGGCAGAACATGAACTCTGGTGGGGAGGCAGTGGGCCTATTTACATGCCACTGCACTAATAGTGAATTGAAAATGTGGTTTCAGGGGCGTCAGGTGATGAGGAACTGTGGGAACACAGGTGGCATTGCCGGACAGGAACTGAAATTACAGGAGAGTTAATACAAGAAGACGAAGTGACTGTGAAGAATTGTAATAATAAATGTAATCCTAAGAATGTCTTTACTGGCAAGTATAGGTGTCACGGACAAAGGTAGGGTAAGATAGAAAAAAACTCTCTCATGACCTTACTAACTAATAACATCAACTTTTGTACCTTGCTTTCTTTTTAAAAAAAATCTTTTTCCTTTATCATCTATTGGCTGCCCCAAACCGAAGACCACATTCAGTAAATCCCTTCAAGCACATAAGTCCACTCTCAATTCTCTTTTCCTTCAATTAGTGACATGTCAGTTTGGATGCTCCTTTCTTGGCTCACAGTTTTAACCTTCTTTGACCCTTTTGTTCCAAACTGGGTTTACTGTTGACTTCACAACCCTGGATTTTGCCCTGTACCTCACATTTGTGTCTGACCATGAAAGTCAGTCACTGGAGATCAGTTGTGATTACTGTCAGCAACCCATCCGATTTAATTAATCCATTACAGCCAGGTTTTAGACATTCTGTACCCAAGCTATTGGTATAAATTTGATTTCAATGTGAGTCTGACAGCAGGCTTTAAAGGCATATTCTTACTGAAATTGCATGAATGATTGCGGGATTCTCGGCTACATTAGCTCTTAGAATCCTAAATAGCTCAGAGACTCATTCATACCTCCACAGCAATAACAGAATATGGTTCTATCTGTTGACATCTATTTGAAATTCTGGTTATTTCTACCTCATTGGCAGCAAATCTGCAGCCAATCTGTGTCTGCTTGGCTTCATCTCTGCACTATCTCACCACTGTTCTTGAGGTGTTTGTTAATTTGAAGCATTTTAATGGATGTGACCGATGAAATGTCTTGATGTGTGATCAAGACAGCCAAAGAAGTTTGCGTTTCAGTTTCATTGAGTCGAAGTTTAGTATTTCAGTTGTTTGTTTCTTAGCACTAATTAGCAGATATGCAATATGTATGTGTGTTTATGTGTTGCACCTGTACAGTTCATGTATACTTGTATACAAAGCGCGCTAGCATTAGCTAATAAGTTCGACTTCTTCTATCTTCTAATCAAAATAAGGCAACTTACAGTCAGAGTCCCTGGGATTGGTTTTTGTTTAGATGTTGAGATTCTTGTTTAATATTATTGTCTGGGGCACTGGCAGCATCTAACCAATCACAGCCATGTATAAGTGGACTAGAGGAAAAGCACTGCACAGTAGTTTAGCATTATAAGCAATGTGTGAATGCATAAGGATTTAAGCACTCACTGAGACCGGATAAGATCTACTGTATTAATAAAATATAGCCTATTTGAGGCCACGAAAAAGAGTATCAGTATCAAAACTCTGTCAGTAGTGCACAAGTGAATGTAATGAATTATAATCAAGCATTTCAATAAAGTAAAGTTTAAAAGATGGTTTTTAGTTGCAGTGCTAGTGGGGTTTAAAGATCTGAGAGCATGTGAAGATCAAATACAAAAGCAGAGCAATCAAACGTAAGCTTAGTCTCTGTGCTAATTTGATATGTGGTCATCAAGTACAATTATGTACTGTGTTTCAGGATTAATATTTATATTAAGTTAGTGTTCGCTCTTAATTCCTCAACTTCTTATGATCCTTCTTATGATGGGGACTCCTGTTTGCTCTTTTTGGACTCATCTGGACTCTTTCTACCAACCAAATAAAAAGTTAGCTTTTTCAAATTTTGACTTTTTGCATTTGGTTCTTTCATTCTTCAGTCTGAAGTAGATGGCAGCCTTACTTTACTCTTGCTTTCTTCACATTATTATTGGTTTATTTCTCAGCAGTAGCTTAAATAGCTCTTCCTTTCAACATCATCGCTGTTGATGCTGGTGGGTTAGTCTGCTGGAAATTTTGTCTTTTACAGCTGCAGGATATAAGTCTCTGTCTTTGAGATATATGAAAGTGTCTTAAATCAAAACAACAAAAACATATAACAACAAATAAATAGCTTTTTGTGCATAACCATGATTTTATATTCATGTCTTCGACTGCAGCTGCTGTCCTGCTGTGACCTCCCACATTGTAACTAATGGCTTCCCCCACATTTTACTTTGCAGAGCTCCTTCTTATCGGCCACCATTCTCTTTTCCCTCCCTGGTTTATATTGAGTTTTTACAGCTTATATTATCACAAGAGCAATTCCTCTGGCGGATATGAATCATGACCATATGTCCAGTACATGATGTGCTTGTATAGTCAGCTGTGAGCTGAATAAGGGGAGGCCTAGCAGGGTGCTGGCGCTGTTTTTCTGGGAGCGTGACGTCCCCGATGGCAGGAGGTTTGGCTTCTGGCTTGACGGCAGCCTGGCCCAGGCTCTGAGGGGATGTGACCCACAGAGCCTGGCAGAGTCCGTGGCCCCAACAATCTGCTGCTTCCCTGGACACTGGTGGGCAGGGTTGAGGTGGGTGGAGCAACACCCTGCATGTTGTAACAGCATCAGGGAAATAATGATGCCAAAAAAAGATAAACAAAGAAGTTCATTAATGTCAAAGTGACTCTAAGTGGGTAAAAAAGCAGTTTTTTTTTTCTCCATGCCACACCCTCTGTTAATTTAACATTTAAAAAAAAAGCATTCCAACCAATAAATGAGCTAATGAGCTTTTCTGAGCTAAAAGAGGCCAAAAGGCTCAATAGTCTTGAACTGTTGTATTTATTTGTCAGTAAAAGTAGCACCTTCTATTGTGGAAATGGATTACACTATAAGTCAAATTTGAACTGGGATCGAGCCAGAGTAGCTAAAATAAACCTGTTTAATAGTCACATAAGAAATTCAGTCCCGTACTTTCTTACTTGGATATTACCATTAGAGTTAATATCACTCCCAGTGCATCGCCCAGAAGTTAACAAGTATCTCCAACTAACAAAAACACAACTGAGCTAATATATTATAACCCTAAACACGTGGAAAGTACCAAACAAATGAAAACAAACAAATCCAGCCATATTTATAATTACTTATGAACATAATTTTGTGTTATATAAAAATAACACAATAACACAAGCATTGATTTCAAACAACAGTGGCAATTAATGTCACCGGTCCAAATGGCAAGGGGCGAAGTGCAGGTACAGGGCAGGGCGAGAGCCTGCAAACACCAATTAAGTCAAATATAGAGGAAGGAGTGCTGAAACCTGCAGCCATAACGCAGATATTTGATATATTATTAGTAGAAACATTGCAAGTTTGATTACTGGTATCCGCTTTTGGTTCTGGTATTGTTAAACCCAATTAGACACATGTTCCTCTGACTTCAAGTAGTTAATTATCTCATTTTATAGCGCAGAATATCTAAAAAAACAGATCAAACACAGCAAATCAAACTGTTTGATGTGGCCTTTGCATAGTGTCATTTTTTTTCTCATGGCAGAGTTCTTGAAATTCCTTAAAGTCCAAAAATCCTAATTTATTCATCTAAAGAAAAAAGCTTTTATTTGGCATTTGCGATGTGAAACCTGAGAGTATGGGGGCCAAGTTGCTCAGAGTAGATACACTATGCTATCTGGCAATTAGCAAGGAAATACAAAAGTCCAAGCTCCAGAAATATTGGTTGTTTAACCAGTTACTACAGTCCTATTTAAGCCACAATATATTTTGTGGAGTGTGTTACAACCTTGGTATGACAGGATTCAAGGCAGTTGAATCACATGCAAGTTGCAGGTCAAAGACCACACAAACAAGAAAACATTATCTTGCAGGAACAAATAATTATCTTGATTATGTACCATAAAATCATATGTGTTCCTAACACCTTCAGATGAACGTAGCCAGGATATCCTCCTGAGACTTGGCCCATTCATTTGTGTCCTACAATGGACATTTTATTCAGCTATTCTTTTGCTGTTTTGAGTTACCTGATCAAGTCCTACAGTACTCCTTAGAAAACATTCAGGGCTTTGCAGTGATGTGTATCTTTTCAGTTTCACTTTTTCTTTTCAGTCAAAATGGCCACTATACAAACATCCGCATTTTATGGAAAGGGGAGAGGTAACGAAAATATTATTTCTCTATTGCTGTTTATACCATGATAATTAAATGTAGTGTTGTTTATTAACATGTCAATAAAACTATTTTCCATCTGAAATCAATTTAATTATTTCTATTTTGAAGCACTCCTTTTATGAATGTCACTTTAGTGGACAATTTTTATAGATTTAACGAGTCAACATTGTTGGAGAAAAAAGTGAAGCAAAGAGGAATTTATTAGCGTAGTAGAGGGAGAATCTGATCTGGAGCTGTTAGATGAGGAAAAGGATGGGAGTGAGTATTAGCCTGGGATTGGAGAAGATGGTGAATAAGAAGTAATTGAAGGAGGGGAAGAAGATGCAGGAGTATCTGATGAGCAGACAGGTTCAGAGGCAGAAAGGTAGCAGGAAAGTCGTCCTGCTCTGTGGGCCGGGACTAGCTTGTATGTTTTATTTAGTTCCAGGATAATGTATCCAATTTGATTATCATGTTAGATTATTGCTGTAGTAGTATTTAGTATTTTAGTGCTTATTTGTTTTTTTTCTTTTCCATCCATCATAATAGATTCACACCTTGTTTCACCTCAGCGTCACTAGATACAATCTCTTCTCTTACACGTTGCTTCAGGCTAAAGGACTGTAATGGAAAGTAAACTACAGCTCAGATTGCCTCCAAAATGTTTTGGCTGTGTGCTTTTGAAGTTCTACCAATTGTGTTGTGGCATAATAAAACATAATTGGGTGAGGACTATCCAATTTAAAGGGGATCTGTGCATCTTAACGTTATTAAAGAAGCATGCAAAGTTCCGTGTGCACAAGATAATTAACTCTTCCTACAATTTAATTATCTTGTATGCACAAGATAAATAAATTGTTCCCACAAGTAACATAAATTGTGTGTAGAAGATGAAAAAAATAATCTCATGGTACTATAGGGACTTTGTATTAGGTGAACCTGAGCTGAGCTGAGATTAAATATGTGGTAAAACACCTTATTGTCTTGCTCCACCTCACATGGTTACAGTGTATGAACCAGTACGGCCTCTCAGGTCCTCCATCATGAGCTTTCTCATTTCAAAATGAAGGACATTAACCTTCGGGGAGACTTTTATGCCCTCAGCTGCTGGAACAGTCTAAGCTGGAGGACATGAGAGCAGCTGGAAATCTTTAAAAGTGTTAAAAACCAGCATCTACAGTCTGAGCTTTGATTGAGTATGCTTTATAGACATTACACATTTTATTTTTAACTTCACTGGTTACAAGTTGTAGTTAGGTTTTATTTTAAATGCAGCATTACTACAGACTACATTTATTATTATTATATTTATTTTTATCTACATTGAAATACTGTTTATTTAATTTGCGTTGATGAGTTGGGTCTGAATGTATTTTAAGTTGCGTATGATTGGACGTGATATCTTTTGTCATATTACATCAGTGCTACATCAACTGTCATTTATTCATTTGGAAGTCATCTGTGAAGCACTTTGAACTGCACTGAGGCTTGCACAAAAGGTGCTATACCGATAAAGTTTGATTGATGAACATGTTGAAAATACTTATTTCTGGAGCAGCTTAAAATTGTTCATGTAGTTAAAAGGGAACAATAGCATTTCTGTAATTACTCACAGCACTAAGCTTGATCTGCTTAGACATTTATTTCAAAATCTCCTTTTGAAATGATCTATTAGACTCGGTCACATAGGGTTGGAGACTAGTTAGCAACATCTCTCTGGTAGGGCTGCTAGCAGATTGCTGCAGTTGCCTGTGTTTTGCATGAAAGACTCCAACTTCTCTGCAAGCACTTACTAACTAGTTGCTGAGCAACATTGAAACCTGAAAAAGTAGAAATCGAAAATGTTCTTGTAGAAAGACTGGACCCCACACACACTGTGTTCACAGAATGTCTCTTTATTTCTGGTTACTCAGCAGTGTACTTTAATGGGTTCAGCACACGTCCCACCGCTGCTCTTTCCGGAGGTTATGCACACGTTCCCGCTCTGGCCCTCCTTCCTCTCCACTCCAGCATCTAAAACAGTAGAGAGCTCATCAGTGCCATCACCATCACCTGTCCACTCACCTGCCTGGCACCGCCCCTTCAGCTCCCTGCACCACCCCTCCCCTACAGCTGACTCAGGGACCACACCTCTGCCACAGTTCTCCTTCAAAAACAAAGCTGCACATTTTACTTCTACATATGGTTTGTGTCCCACGTTTCCCAGTTTCACTACTGCTCCACAAGTAGTTGGGGAATGTTTGCATCTGCCATGCAAACTGTGGACAACTGTTGCAACTTACTTGCAACCAAAGCAATTGAAAGGAGTTTTTTAGTGCAGCATTATATATCTCTTCGGGACCAATTTTATGTAAGACTGTTAGCAACCTCCAACAACCACTCGCCAACCAGTGAGGGAATATACATTTTCCATAAGGATCTGTGGTTGTCAGGGGACCGCAAACTGGTATCTGTGTCTGCATGACTGCGAGTTTAGCAACTGAATTCACAATGAGTTCTAGCAACCTCCAGCAGCCACTTGCCAACTGGATGGGGACTAAACCTTTTCCTAGGTGACTGGTGGTGCTAGCAGTCTTGTCTCTAGGACTGTGTGACTGGGGCCTTTCTAAAGGACATGCTGGACCAAAGCTAATGTCCTGTTTTAAAGAAAGTGATTTAGAGCCACACCGAAGATTAATGGTTTCTTTTATTGTCTGTGTGGCACCTCCCTCTCACTGAGTTACATGAAACCCAACTCAGTTGATTTTGCATAATCTTGCTGACAGTTAAATAGCACTACAAACCGTAGGAGGGTGGTTGAAGAACACATCCTCCACCGAGGTTAATGCCCTTACTTTATATTTTAGGTAAAGTGATTTGGATCTATTCAATTCAATTCAATTTTATTTATATAGCGCCAAATCACAACAACAGTCGCCTCAAGGCGCTTTATATTGATCTGCATCTAAATTTTATGAGTTCCTCTTCTGTTCATGCATCACCTCTCCACCAAGACTCATGAAATTCAGCTTTGAAGCACTGTAAGCATGTCTTTGTGCTGGCAGTAGAACAAACAGAAATTCTAGTGTGAAATTTTAGATGCAAGTTTTAGAACAGCTTCCACTATTTCTTAAATTTAGTGCCTTGAACAGTAATGCAATATTTAAAGATACAGTAAAAATACACCCACACTCAGAAGACAAATTTAGATACTTTATGCACTAGTACAGCTTCCAGTAAACTTAGTGTACAGTATCTTTTTCTCATTTTCATACACACACACACATGGGCGCATTCCCAGTGTCTATTATTTAGGGCTGGGTTGCAGCAGTGTAATGATTGCAGCACCAGCCTTTGACTGGAAGGTTGCTCGATGACTCTCCAGCTCTGGTGTTTTCAGCTGCCCGTCTCTACTCAAGTTTCAGTCAACAAAATCGGCCGTTTGAACTTTATCACCCTCAAAACAGTGAACAATCGCAGTGAAGAAAACCTGATCTAATTTGGTAGGTTGCTCATTCCACAACATGAAAAGCACATGATGTTGAACTGACTCTGACCTCAGTGAGATAATTTTTCAAGGGCAGCCTGATCCTCATTTGTGTGGGAACAAATTATTATTAAATTCAACCAGGCTTGGCTGCACATCAAAGGCTGCATTTACAGTGCAAGTCATTATGATCTATCTAAAAATTGCTGCTTGTATCAAATGTTTTGGACGGGTGTTGATATATAGCTGTGAGTCTGAGTGTTTGGTTCATGAACCCTACAAAACTAATGAATCTGTGAGAGGTTTGCCTTGGAAAAAAATCATAATTTTCTTTAGAAAATGGCCAGTTCTGCTTTAAGAAAGAATGGAGTGTAGGGTGTCCTTCATTTTGATACATATTTTAAAGAGAAATATTTAGCAGAGAATTACGATGTGTGTGTCCAGGTGACTACACGACAGCCAAGTTATTCTGAAAAAGTACTCACATTTTAAACAGTCCCCTCTCACTCTCCTACTCGATGACATGGTTTTCACCAACTAAAACTTACAGTTCACAGATTCAGCAAATTCAGCAAACTCAGCTCAGCTCTGCTCCAGATTTAGAGAAACAGGTGGTGAACCTGTAAAAGTAATGATTGGTCCTAGAATATATTTCATTATGGAGGAAGTATTCAGGACAACGGTTTGCTAATCCTCTGTTGCCTAATGCCAAACTATCATTACCTGTGTGCTTATCATAATAAAAACACCCATTCTCTGGGGAAATTACTGTATTTGCTTTGACGTTATTTACTTATTGATAAGGAGGCATTCATTCATAAAGAGTGGTTTACTGTAGTATCTTCCCATTCTGAGAATCAAGTCCCTTAATAGATTTACCATGGCAATCTAAGAGGCTGTTAGAAAATTAATGGAAGTGAAAATGAAAAAAAGAATAAGTTGATACATGAATTCGTTTTTATGATAGTCTTATGTTCATTTTATGTTATGGGGAAGGGAGGGGGCTTAACCTAATATTGTGAGAAAAACATGAGTTCATTATGAACGAGATCATTTTGAATATTCTGTTGGATTAAAACTGTAAATTCAAGAGAAATGAACTTCATTGAAGCTATTTTGTTGTCAACGAATTTCAATTTTTTTCATTCTAGTAAGTTGAATAGACCACATGGCACATTTAAAGGTTTAGACTGATCTAAAAAATGTGGCCAGGATTTTATCTAACCCCTAGGCCTGGCTCTTGGGGGACTTAAAAATGTTGTTTGCCACCTTGTTTCCCTTTTATCTAATGGAATAATATGTTGTGTCATCAGACACTGGCAAATGGTATCTAGTATTATTTTTAAAAGTAAAGTAAATTCTGAGGGAGAAGAGAAAAATGAGCGAGTGATGGTATACTGTTTGTTTTCTCATTTGTTCAGCCCAAGTGCCCAGTGCCTTAAAGAGCTAGGCACTTGAAAGAGCTGTGGTTGAGGTGCAACAACATGATGGAACCAGATACCCTTACATCATTTTTATTCTCCCAAACAGATCGATTTAGCACCAGCGTCTCTTCTGGATGCTTCCATTGATGATTCAGGGCTATAATCTTACACCCCCCCAGCTATATTCAATAGCAAGATGGGCTTTAATTTGACTTGGTCTATGTTATGTGATGAGGTTTTTTCTCCAGCTTAAATCTGTGACTTAAATCTCTGAGAATGTGAGTTTTTAAATTTGTTAGTAGCACCAACAGAGGGTTTTTTTTCACTCTCTGAATTTAATCCGTCTAAGTTTCATTCTGAGTTTATTCTCAGTTTTTGTAATGAATAGTTCATAATAGAAGTTTTAGTTGTTTTCAGTTTTAGAAATTTGGCAAAATATTTCATTACTTGCTTATCTACAGCAGGAATTTGACAGGTATGCAAAAAAAAGAAAAAGTTAAAAAACTACTACTTTAACATTGGTGATGGCCTTTTCCCTAACCCTGTGTAATCAGAATATGTAATTTTTCATTTTCCTAAGTCTTGACAATCAGTGGAAAAATCAGTCTGATACATATAAAAATTATTGATATTTTTTTTCCAGAAAAGTAATTTAAGACGCTGTGTTGGAGACGTTGGTTCATGAGATTCCTTTCATGGAGATTAAAGTGTCTTTATTAGTATGTAAAAGTTTCAAATAATTTTACTGAAGAAAACTCCAAGTATATTCATAAAGTGAGATACTTTATGTTCTCAGTTACCTTCCATCAACTGTGTTCCATACTTGTGCATCTTTATAAAAGTCCAGCGTAACTAGGTTTGTGGCCGAGATCTAATGAGACCTGCAGTTTATAAAACTTAGCAACACAGACAAGGTCAGACCTGCTAATGATTTAATGTTCCTGTGAACCTCTGGCAAGACTAATTTGTTGCAATTTGGGCCTGGTTTTTCCATTAAACAGCAGATAAAGACTTGTAAATAATGAGCCAGTCATTGTCCTCTTTGTGCCCTCTAGTCCTGTTGCACCATTAATTAGCTGTTTGATACTCTGAGTCTTACCTTTAGTCCCCGTGTGCCTTTTTCTCTGTGGCTCGCTGTCCTGCTAGTTTGATGTAGGTTTTAATGAGACTCCAATGAGACTCTCAGCCAATGACTGCTTTCACAGCTGCGTTCACCAGCTGCACGTGTGATGGAGCTGTTAGTTGAAATCTAATGGAGAATTTTAATTTTTTTTGTATTTATGTTTGCTGTATGAAATGTCTGCACACCTGAATGTGTGGCAGGTGTGTCAGAAAAACAAACAAACTACTAACAACCCCCCCCCCCTTGTAATTATAACATTTCAATATATCTGACCCTCTCATGTTAAATGAGTAACATCTAAACTTCTCATACTTGCATTTATGTAATAACATGAACAGTAACATTTACTCAAAGGTTTAAGTATATTCCCAAAGCAGTGAGCTCATATTGGCCCCTGTCAAAGTAATCCTAGAAGCACTCGGGTATAAGATCAAGAATGCGGGTAGAGGAAGCCCTCCTTGGAGAATAAGGCTGGAAGCCAAAATTCAGGAAGCCTGGAAGGGTGTTAGTTGTTTAACTGAGGTGCACAAAGTTGTCATGAGAGACAGGCCCTGGGTGATAAACAGATATCCATAACTGAGACTCTAGAAACTACCAAAAAAAGCCTCACAGCTCTGGCCACAAGGCTGAAGAGATATACCAGAGAAGCAGAGGGCAATACACTAAATGGCCTGTTCTCTGAAGATCCATCCAGGGTGTACTCTCATCTACAGGGGAATAATGGCACAAGGGCAGACCCACTCAGAGCTGAAACTGAACAATATTGGAAAAACATCTGGGAGAAAAAGGTGTCACATAACACCAATGTCAAGTGGCTGGTGGACCTAAAAGCAGACTACAGCAACCTCTCACAGCAAGAGCCAGGGGTACCAGGGGCTGAAGGAACAACTGGAGCAAATGTAGAAGGTAAAATTCAAAGTAGTCCTAATGGTAATAGGAGCATTAGACACTGTTACGTCCCCACATGAAAGCTAGGAGAGGAGGGGAGGGGGAGGGGGGGGGGGGGGGGGTACAA